>LPNX010878138.1:248174-323452 GCA_001517045.1 Pseudotsuga menziesii | reverse complement strand
GTATACATACATATATATATCTATGTATGTATATATATATATATACATACATAGATATATATATGTATGTATGTATGTATACATATACATACATAGATATATATATGTATGTATGTATACATACATACATACATACATACATACATATATATATATACACATATGTATGTATGTATGTACACACACACACACACACACACACACACATATATATATAAACATGATTTAACAATTATGAGGAAAAATAAAAGTTCTCAGATACCTCCCCCCTCCCTCCTTCCTCGTGATGGAGTAAAATAAACAACCCATCTCGACAATGTTTTGCATAGGCCTTGGAATCTTCAAGGCTCATTGAATCTACCTCACTGTCTATTTTATAAGAAAAATGTGCACGAGAACAAGCACGTGCTCTATGTTGATTCATGCCCACATCAACCCCCACTATAGCAGATGGTAAGTTGTCTCCTGTGACGGTTCTAGCCTCTAGACGAATCTGAGAGGTTTCCTCCATCTCTAATCGTAATGTAACAAGTCTCTGAGGTTGAGGCATGGAAACGTGGTGTAGCCTTAGGAAACAATGGATCATGAAAGGCTCCTTCTCGTTCATACGTCCTACCTTTCCCAACCCTATAAAATTTTGACACATATGTGTAATCTGGCTTCATGTTTAAAAATAGACTATGCATAAAAAAATCTTGCACAATAATGTGGAACTTCATCATTCCATGGAAATCTACTATAGGCAGCCAAGAATATATCATATAAATGTTGTGCAATTTTGGGGTGCTTGAAATATTGCACCCTTAACATCTTTCGCTTCGGTCCTTATTTAAAATTAAACATTGAAATGGCATCTGCTTTTAATGCCCTCTTATCTACATCAACCCACTTGTCAGGACCCATCACCTAAGCCTTCTGCATTTGCATCAAGTGAATAAAACAATTTGTTGTTGGCCCAATAGTTCTATAGGCACCAATAAACTTTCCTAAAGATTCCAAAAGTATTTGCAAACTTTGTCGGCTCTTAGTTGGGAGTTCCAAGCTAACAAGATCATCCCTCAATTGCTTATGGTGGGATGTGCATTGTTCAAGGGTGACATAAACAATATCATTTTCCCAAGGAAGAACATCGGGTATATCTAAAGGATAAATGGTCATGGGATTACAACCATGTGCTTGTTCGAAAGTAGCCCTTCGTCGACCTTGACCCTTTCGTCGAGCATTTGCATGACCTTGCTCTTGGTCCCTTGCAACATCCTCAGCATCTCCACCCCTTGCATCATCACCCTCATTTTCTACAAATGCATCATCACCCTCAAGCTCTCTGAATGCATCACCATAACCCTCAGTAGAACCACGATCCTCTACATTTACACATGTGATCATGTATAATTTAGTATATAAAGACACAAGCATATATATACACATCTGAAAATTAGTAATTTATTTAAATAAATTATATATATATATATATATATATGTAACATATTACCAATAAAATGTGGTTAGTATATTGGTTTTTCTCTAAAATGACGACCAAAAGAGGGAAAATGGTCATGAGATGAATCAAACAATTGACCAGACACAAATGCTTTCCCACTTTCACGAGACAATATATTATGTCCTCTCTCTACAAAGAAAAATGCTAATGAAACTTAGTAAAATCAATGAACAAGATTTAAAACAAATATAAATATGCATGCATACTCAAAATTTTGCATGTGCATAAATTATAAACACATACCAATTGTGTCTCGATATAATACGCTAGAATCTCTAGATGTTTCAGACCATATTTGAGAGCAAACATTTAAAGGTGTTTCAGTTTATGTAGGTGTGGTATTAGGCGTCGTTGTCTCAGATGTCTATGTACATCTTCGACTTGAAGAATGAGTGAATGCCTCGTCTCGATCCATCTCTACTATATATCTCCTATAAACATCAAAACAAGCATCAATGAACTAATGTAGTTCATCCCACAGAAATGTTTTTAGAACCAAAAAAAATTGAATATATTTATTGTGTGCCCCTCTTTCTGATGTGAATTTGTGTTGTTCCCACAAGTATCCCCCTTTCTTTATTCCGAGCAAGCCATTCCTCATCCCAAACAAGTGTCACTCTTATTAAGCTCATTTCTATAGTGGTCATGTTTGACATAGTCATGGTTAATAAAATCGATTATGACCATGAGAGATTAAGGAAATTACAAATATTTTGGGATTCATTAAATACTAAATCATTATTATATGCAACCCTATGAAGGACAAAAAACCTCCTTTAAGTAGGATTGAAGGATCAAAATGCCTCCTTCACATGGGACTGGCATATTTAGATTGAGTTTCAAGGTTATACTGTTAACTTTTCTAGTAAGTGTCCATATTTTGTTAACTTTTCTAGTAAGTGTCCATATTTTATTGATATTGTGAAGTCTATCAAGTTTCTTTAAAATATCCATAAAAGAAATAAACATAGATTTTCCCGATTTTCCTAACTAGATATATTATGATGTGATCCATGATATTTTCATTTTATTGAATTTTTTTAATAGGTTTTAGTATTATGTAACACCAATGCAACAACACACCATGCAGGCAACTACATACCAAGATATGGCTAGAAATCAGCTGGTAATGCAATCTGAATGTTCTAGCCTTGATTTAAATATAGAAAGTTCAAGTTGGTAAAATTTATATTTGTCCTTTATGGTGTAATGTATTTTCTTTAAAATTTATATTTTTCATTTATGTTTTTATGTACTTTCTTTATTTCTGATCATGTTTTGATAATGAGGAATAAGTACATTGTTTAAGTGGCTATTTTTTATTTTATGGAATTTTGTGGTGAAGCAAGGTCCTTGGTATCATTGCTATCTCGGGGATGCAAGACACACACCTAATGTTAGACCTTACCAAATGAACATCACAACACATAAGTTAGTCCCCAAGGTTGGTTTTGCATCCCAAACTAGAGTGAATGGGTCTCCCTTTATTTCCAGAGCAAGTTCCATAGAAGAAAAAAATCAAGCATATGAAGTATGGAGTAGTGTGGTGGGTGCTGCAACACCACAACAAGAGAAGCACATGGTTGGGAGGTTCTTGTTTCCTCTTGTCAATTTCATCAAGTCATTTGGAAGCACTATAATTTTATGTCTTTTTCTACTTCATAGGGTTTTTTGGTTCATTTAAACCCTTGTAGAACCTAGACCATGATGATTAAGCTAATGAAGTATTTTTCTACAGTTGGAAATTGCAGGTAAAATTACTTGGATGCTCTTGGAAATGGACAATAATAAGTTGTTTCCTCTGTTCGAGTCTAATGATTCCTTAGCTGTCGAAGTGGAGGAAGTTGCCCAAGTTCAAGTTGTAACCTCAAGATACCTAAGCTGGAAATTAAGTTGCTCCAAAGAATGCAGTCAATTGATAGTTTTGTAGTTTAAACAACATTTTTTGAAAGTACTTTCATTCTAGATTTTTTAATAGATATAAATGGTTGAAACAGATTAATAGTACTTTCATTCTAGAATTTTTAATAGACATTTTTTTATTTGCTCAAATTTAGGACATGTCCTATGTCAAAGGAAACAGATTTTGCACAATAAATTGTGCTGTAAAATTTATTGCTTAGTTTTTCATTAACATATTAAAATAAAATAATTATGAATATGCTAAATTCAAACATTATTACTTAAATTGAGAATATAATTTTTCACCATTGAAAATCTAATTTTGTAATGTAATGAATAGAGAGAACTATAACTATTTACATATGTTAGTTATAGAATCTATATATATGTATATGATAAGATGAGAATATCACTCACTATACAATACAAGGTTATATGTCAATTGCATTAATACCCTGGATTAGGCGGCGGTTTAGCTTTCAGTTCGACTTAGGTGGTGGTTTAGCTTTCAGTTTAAACAATCTTGATACTAAGATTGTGACATTTTATATTTTACTTTTGTTTTTATCGTCACGGTTAGGTCATGTCATTGCAATTAAATAGAATGTGGAAGAAGAGAAACAAATATGATCTTTAGTTAATATTCAAGTTGTGGAGTGCCACTCATATATTCATGTTCTATTATTGTGTTTCTAACACACACTCTTAATGGATATCTCTAGTAATTTAAGTAAGAAGCTATACTTTGGAATGCAATAAATATGGAATGAACTAAATATGTTACCACTCTAGATTAGCATAGACATCTAATTATCATCTGAAAAGTCACTTTATGTAGTCTACAAAATATTTTTGGTAATATGAAGCATGCAACTCGAAAGGTTATTTTTCTCATTATGTTGGTGTAAACATAAATTTTTATTGTTGTATGCATTTACAAACATGGTTTTGGAGCCATAGTAAAGGCCATACAAACCAATTGAAGGATTAATTTAGTGTGGGAATACAAACAAGATATTGTGATGAGGGAAGTTGTAAAGGAAAAAGACAAACTATCACCCAAAGACTAAAGAGGGTGGGCAGGAATACCAAGCTCAAGAACAGTTGAGATTGAACAAGTACACCCAAAAATATCTTGCCTATATAGTAATCCCCTTTTCTTTTGTTTGACTAGGTAAAAGAGGGTATGTTGGGTTCAATGTCTACAAAGCCAGCTTGCTCAAAAAGGTCCAAGAATATTTTTTCTATATTATTTGGGCACACATTCCAACCCCACTTTTATTCATTGATCCAATTTAGGTTCAAATCACCACCTAGGATTAGAGAGGGAGATGTGAAGAGACCACGTTTCATCAAATATTGCCAAAATATCTGTTCGTCTTGGTGGGGTGCATAAATGTTTTGCAGATCTATATTCCTATTCAATTCTGCAGAGTACAATGATACAAAAATTAAGTGTTTAATGCATGCACTACTTAGAAGGAGGAAATCGTTCTTCCATCTTGTGACCATACCCCTTGACAAGCCTGTTGCATTGACACATTCAAAAGTCCATTATGGGAAAAGTTTGAAACTAATTATTACAAAATTTCTGAGGTATCATTGTTTCTTGGATGAAAATAAGGTCGGGTTTATTTACAAAAAAGAGTGTCCTTAGGGGTATTAGTTTCTAGTCTAACCTCACATGTGATTTATACTTAGGAGCTTCATTTATTAACTACCTTGGGGATTTTGCTACTCTAAGTTCCCCAGGGATATTATGTGGTATTTCTTGTTGGACTTCAATATTTGCTTAGGTGATGTCTTTAGTTGTATTTTAGAGCCTCCCTTTGTCTTTTGGAAAATAAGCTCTCATTTCTAGTCCTCTAGAGGGTGCAAAGGGTAGAAAAGGGGAAAACCTGTTGGCTTTATATCTAGTGCTATATGAGTAGAGGTCCTCGAAATAAAGTGATAAGGGGAGGTAGAGTGGTAGAGGGTTGTGAAGGCTTCAGGGATGTTGGCTCTCATTGTTTCTAAGTCTATTGTGGGGACTTTGGAGGAAGTGAAAGTTGAGGATGAAGCAGAAGGGTTGTGAGTTGGGGCCGATGGGGATTCTTGCAATGTTGGAGGAGGGAAGGGGTCCAAGGGAGAGGTGGAGAGATGAGTGGTAGGGATAGTTTTCTCAGGGAAGAGGGGTGGGGTACAATTCTTTGAGTTGCTCCAGTATCTTTGCAAGTTATTCAATTTTGGAGGTGAATCTTAGGTTAAAATAGGTAAATGGAGTTGTTGTAACATGCTATACAAAGATAGAATCCTTACCTAGATCATGCCTGAGGGGAGGGTTCACATAAACATGAGGAGGAGAGGATTGTTTACCTTAAATGTGTTCTTCCTCCTCGAGTTCGTCCAATCTTTTTCATTTGAGGTTTAGAATTACACACAAGTTGAGTAGGAGAGGGATATGCTCATAATATATCTTGATATGTGAGAGTTTATAAAGCAATTTTTTCAGAGATGATTATATATATAAGACTTGGTTCTATGCCCTCTTTCACTTTTTCCTCAGGTGTCACCAGGTTGACAAGGAGGTCTCATGATTCTATCTCAAGTAGAGTTGTTGGATATAGGATTTATAAAGAGGTCCCAAGTTCCCAATGCAATATCTACCAAAGTGAATTATGAGCTAGATATGATGCTCTAATTCATAGATATCACTCCATGGTAAAATATTTTAAAAAGTATGTACTTATTTAAGTATGTATAGTTTAATATTATAAGATACAAGTAGTAGGAAAACACAATGTAATAATATGGGGATATATAATCATACCAATGTTTATAAACTATGGTGTTTTGAAGAAAAAAGAGTCATAAAAATTACCTGGATGTTTTTTATATGAAAAATAAGTTAATTAAGATATCAAGAAGCATCTTACACCCCAAGAAAACCAACCAAAATAAAAATAATCAAGAATAATAAAACTAAATAATAAAGGTAGAAGCAATCCATCTCATGTGAAAGTGGAGTATGAAAAAGTAGTTATTATAGATATGACATGGGCTAGCTCGCATTGCCATGTGTGTGTGTAGTAGTGTATGGGTATAACTAGCTCAAGTAAAGGCTCTTTTGTTGAGGAGAGAGGGTGAAATTTAATTAGTTTTTGTTTCTTTATGATAGATGAAAAACTCCCAAGAATTATAGTAATATAGGTGTGAGCAAGATAAAACAGGGTGATAGGAAGGATCCTTTGATGCAAGAAAAGAGAGTGAACTCCATAGTCTCTTTTTTTAGAATATAGGATTAACTCTTAGGTACAAACCTTATGGAAATATTTTCTAAAAACCACACTGTTGTGAGTGAAATGGGTTATACAAAGCATTAAATTTTTTCAGAAACTTCGAGATGATATCAACTAATCCTCCAATGGAGGTTGCATAGGAGGATATGCAATCTATTTGTAATATTTATAATTGCAGAGTCAAACTATGTACAACTAATGTTCAAGCACGAAGTAGTACAAAGAATAGGGGATAAACTAAAGTCAAACTTGGACATGCAAGAAGCATGAAGATAAACCAAAGAACGTAAGGAGTTTATGCAATTAATTCTATCGCACAACCAAAGGTGGAGGCTTTATAAAATCCAATAATATGAAACACAAGTGTTGGAATCAACATGATATAACCAGAGTCAAACCATGTACAACTAATGTTCAAGCATGAAGTAGTGCAAAGAATAGGGGATACACTAAAGTCAAACTTGGACATGCAAGAAGCATGAAGATAAACCAAAGCACGTGAGGAGATTATGCAATTAATTGTATCGTAAAACCAAAGGTAGAGGCTTTATAACATCCAATAATATGAAACACAAGTGTTGGAATCAACATGGTATAACCTAAGGGAATTGATGGAAAGATACATGATTACATCTCTCCCTCTCTCACTCTCTCCCTCTCGTCTCTCTCTCTCACTCTCCCCCTCTCCCTCCCTCTCTCTCCATGTATCGCTCTCCCTCCGCCCCCTCCCTCTCTCTCTCTCTCTCTCTCTCTCTCTCTCTCTCTCTCTCTCTCTCTCTCTCTCTCTCTCTCTCTCTCTCTCTCTCTCTCTCTCTCTCTCTCTCTCTCTCTCTCTCTCTCTCTCTCTCTCTCTCTCTCTCTCTCTCTCTCTCTCTCTCTCTCTCTCTCTCTCTCTCTCTCTCTCTCTCTCTCTCTCTCTCTCTCTCTCTCTCTCTCTCTCTCTCTCTCTCTCTCTCTCTCTCTCTCTCTCTCTCTCTCTCTCTCTCTCTCTCTCTCTCTCTCTCTCTCTCTCTCTCTCTCTCTCTCTCTCTCTCTCTCTCTCTCTCTCTCTCTCTCTCTCTCTCTCTCTCTCTCTCTCTCTCTCTCTCTCTCTCTCTCTCTCTCTCTCTCTCTCTCTCTCTCTCTCTCTCTCTCTCTCTCTCTCTCTCTCTCTCTCTCTCTCTCTCTCTCTCTCTCTCTCTCTCTCTCTCTCTCTCTCTCTCTCTCTCTCTCTCTCTCTCTCTCTCTCTCTCTCTCTCTCTCTCTCTCTCTCTCTCTCTCTCTCTCTCTCTCTCTCTCTCTCTCTCTCTCTCTCTCTCTCTCTCTCTCTCTCTCTCTCTCTCTCTCTCTCTCTCTCTCTCTCTCTCTCTCTCTCTCTCTCTCTCTCTCTCTCTCTCTCTCTCTCTCTCTCTCTCTCTCTCTCTCTCTCTCTCTCTCTCTCTCTCTCTCTCTCTCTCTCTCTCTCTCTCTCTCTCTCTCTCTCTCTCTCTCTCTCTCTCTCTCTCTCTCTCTCTCTCTCTCTCTCTCTCTCTCTCTCTCTCTCTCTCTCTCTCTCTCTCTCTCTCTCTCTCTCTCTCTCTCTCTCTCTCTCTCTCTCTCTCTCTCTCTCTCTCTCTCTCTCTCTCTCTCTCTCTCTCTCTCTCTCTCTCTCTCTCTCTCTCTCTCTCTCTCTCTCTCTCTCTCTCTCTCTCTCTCTCTCTCTCTCTCTCTCTCTCTCTCTCTCTCTCTCTCTCTCTCTCTCTCTCTCTCTCTCTCTCTCTCTCTCTCTCTCTCTCTCTCTCTCTCTCTCTCTCTCTCTCTCTCTCTCTCTCTCTCTCTCTCTCTCTCTCTCTCTCTCTCTCTCTCTCTCTCTCTCTCTCTCTCTCTCTCTCTCTCTCTCTCTCTCTCTCTCTCTCTCTCTCTCTCTCTCTCTCTCTCTCTCTCTCTCTCTCTCTCTCTCTCTCTCTCTCTCTCTCTCTCTCTCTCTCTCTCTCTCTCTCTCTCTCTCTCTCTCTCCCTAACCTAGCCTTTCATATACTACCTAACCCTACCCTACCTCAAACTGCCTAGTATAATCTACCTTCATTTACCGTAACATAGACTAACCTACCTTGCGTTAGCTTGTCTACCCTAGCCTACAACTAACCTAACCTTAAACCTAAATCCCTAAGCCTCAATATTAAGTCTAAGTTAAGCTAAGATTAACCTTGAATCCTAAGCCAAAATCCTAAAACAAAGTCCCACATAACATTTCCTTCTATAAAATAAGAATAGTTGATGTAACAATAAAAAGTTTTATACACATAGTAAACATATATATGAGACCCATTTTATAATTGAAGAAAGAATCACATATCATGCCATTTAAAGTACAAATTTAACAAAAACATATATAATTTAATTAGAAAACCGCATAGTTATACAAGATAATAGAGAAAATGGCACATACATACACCATAGAAATAAATTACATATAACACATATATGCATAAAACAAAGCCAAAACAAACAACTATATAATAAATACCCATTAAATAAGTGGAGAGAAAATTATTTAAAAGTGAAAACGGTAAATTGAATAAGTGAAGAGAAAGTGTATTTGAGTATAGGGAAGCTTAACAAGAAATTAGGATTAAAATTACATAAGGTACATACTACACTACTCCCCCCACCCCTTGGCGTTTAAATAATTTATGAATTCTAACAAAATACTACAAATTAATTTGTAAGTGCATTTGTGTCTATCTTGAATACTACAAAATTAACTTACAACACCATAAACAAATATAAAACATATGAAAAAAATAAGATATATCCCAACCATATCCTAAGATATATTACCATGATTTCTCCTCTATAGCACAATTATAGTGATATCACTCTTTATATAACTAATATTACAGTGGAAAAAAACAATTATTTTTTTTCCATATACATTTATTTTATAATGATATCACTACTTATATAACTAAAATTAAATTAACTCATTAAATTGAAAACAAAATTAACTAATATTAACTTTTCCTTCCATATACATTTTTATAAAAAATTTAAAACATGCAAATAAATGTTAATTTAAACAAATCTAAATCTTAATACCTATTTACCTATTATAAAAAATATAAGCTAAAATACATTAAAATGCATATTATAAAAAATATAAACTAAAATACATTAAAATGCCTATTATAAAAAATATAAACTAAAATATTTCAAACATAATCATAATATATACAAGAGCCAAGAGGTGGCAATGTCCCCGACATTGCACCTATAGTTGCTACTTGTTTGCAATTGTAAAAGACCAATAAAACACTGTTGAAGTGAAGTAGTAGGTACGTGGACATTTAAGTTGGCTATGCAAAGCTTAGGGCTGGAATAGCCTATAAAAATAAATGAAATTTGGTGGTTCAATTGCAAATGTTAAAGACAAAAATTAAAAGTATCAAAAGTTTAGCACATATTGGAATAATAAATCACATATTTTGATATCACAAAACCAACACTATTTATTTATTTATTTAAACATACTAAGACGCACATAGGAGAAAATGAATCAAACATGAGCATATTTTCATATTAAAAAAATAACATTATTTAATTTGCTATTTTGATATAAAAAAATTGTTTTTTTCTCACTATATAGTCTTAATATAAATAATATTAAATATCATTTAAACATATTATGGAGGTGCATATAGTAGAAAAAAACACTATATAATCACAATTATTATCTAATATGATTATATTGTTATTATCTAATATGATTATATTAATATATTCAGGATAGTATAGTAGACCTAATTACTATTAATATATATTAATTAATTAATCATAAATACTAGAATATACGATATAATTAATAATATTAATTAATATGATTATCTCCTATAATATAATAATAGGAGATAATGTATAGTTTATACATTAAGTAATTAACTAATTATTATAATATAGATATATATATTATTATACCCTATATTAACTAGTTATTATACTAATTAATACTATATAAATCATACACTATATATAGTTATGCATACTTACTATAATATATTATATTAGCTTATTAGATTCTTATTAACTAGGTTCTTATTAATGGGTTATTTTTATATTAGCTTATTAGGTTCATGTTAACCTGTTATTTGCAAGAGAATAATAGCTACTCCATTAAAAAAAATATTATTATATATTTTATCCTATGAATCTGTAGCAACTAAACTTGAAAAAAGGTGATTTTCCAAACTCCCTCTAGCAACCTCTGATCATCTTCCATGCAATATCCAATGTGTATTCAACTTGGACTCTAGTGTTGCCCATTCTTCAAAGGACTGTCATCATTGTCATGTTGTGTAAAACCTCCAACACATATCAAAACCGGATTGTGTATATGGCGAGGAAGAAGTTCAAATCATGCCAAAACTAGACTAAGAATGCTTGCAAACTTTGTCAACTTCGGAGTGCATCAATCTTGTACCAGGGTCAAGCTTGGACTGATTTGAGTAGTGGGTGGTTTGTTATTAAAGATGTCATCATTATGTGGCTGTGTAGACTCCAAACAATGTCTAAATCTTGGACTGTGTAGATGCCCTACATGTCAAACCCCGAACTCAGTCACAGTTAGGACTGTGTATTCACCTCAGATCTCTGCTGCTGCAAATTCAGACCATGTATGACCTAGAATTTGGCACTGTTTGTATTGTGGAAACTCTCAACTTTTTTCAAAATTTAGATGTGTAAAAACCTCAAGATTTTTACCCCAATCAATTCCAAAAATGGACTATTGTGATCATCAAACTCGACATCAATGTTGACAGTGTATTATGTTGGTTAAAGTTCACATTCGTGACTATTTGCATGTTGAGGAGAGGTTCAAAGTCGAGACTGTTGAGGAGACCTTCAAATTCATGATTGTGGTAAAACAAAAAATCGGGACTATGTAGATGACTTCAAGGTTTGTTTATATGTTGAGAAAAGGTCACCGTACAAGCAAAATTCAGACTGTTTAACCCTTCAATAACAACTTGCATTTGGACTGTAAGTTCTCTTCAAAACATGGACTTCCATACACTTAAAAAAATTTCTATGTTGTAACCCTCGGCACCGAGGGAGCCTCAATCCATGAAAAATCTCAGAGCACTTTCTCAACTCCACGGAAATTCCCACATCATAGAAGCTGACCAAGGAAGTTGAATAAATAAATGATTAAGGTGTTTTACATAGAATATAGGGGTATCGTATTGATTAAGGACCGCCAGGAAATAGTTTTGTGCGACCACGAATGACGAGGTGAAAGGAGTACCCTAGAGCTCTCTCTCTCATGCACACTACTCATGCTAGTTACAGCCCATCCATAAGTGAACCTATAAACCCAATGTTAGGCTCAGCGCAAACAATTAAAAAAACTGCCAACTAGTTACATGCGTATTTACAATGGGTGGAAAGTTTGGGACCAACAACCACGATTCTCCAGGATATGTAGTAAATTTTAAAGGCAAAATCATGGAAGTCATCACCAAGCGACTCCACCCATCCACCAATTGTAAGCAACAAGAGTGATACCTTCATCATTAAATCATTGATCAAGAAAATAAAAAAACCAATACCCTATCGATTAATTATATGAATCCCATTCAATCTTGCAGACAGTATCATAATCCCAATACTGAATACAGTATCATAATCCCAATAAGGAATAGCATACCTGTTTGCAGCAATTGACGTTGCATTATCTTCAAGGCAAAACCCTACTTCACAGATAACTATTTTCAATAAACCTGATTTATACTATTATCAAGATTTTACAATCCTTAATAAAAACAAACTTACCTGCATAACTATCACACAAAAAACCAGCATAACAAACGTTTTCTGGGCTGCTGCCATTATTAATAAGTCTCTTAAATCTCAGCTACATATCCTCCTCTCATGCCTTCAATGCCTGGATGGGCGAACTTTATTGGTCATTGTAGATGCCCGTCATTTTACATATAAAGAGCAAGACACATATGGCGGTGGAACCTGAAGTCTGCACAGCAACAACAATCAAGGCTGGTCCTTTTGCAACAACCTAGAAGATGAAGATGATGTTAATAAATTTTAATTTCCAGAAAAATTCAGGAGAAGTTACAATAACCATGATTTTTAGAGTTACTATGGAATTGGTAATTCGGTGGAAATAACAATTCTCTGCATGATGCTACTTTGGGGGAAATGACCCTGGATCATGGTTTCTGTCTTTCAACAAATTAAGAGCCCTTTCCAGAATGATGTCAATTATTTACTCTTTGAGTGGTAACTTTCCCAGTAAAATAATTTAGTTGGTAATTGCTCAAACAAGTTTATTAAACCCTCTTCATCCCAACCACAACCCCACCCAAACCCCACCTCAGGTTTTGTCTAGATTCTTCAATGCTCATAACAAGAAAATTATAAGCGCGTTACCAAGGATGAGAGAGTCGTTAAGGCTGATAACTGGTTAAAAGTGTACTCCCAACCAAAAAAAAGTAAAAAAAGTGCTATATTTTGTTTAACTTGAATATTAGCATACATACACATTCAAACTTCAAAGGTGGTTTCCAACCGAATTGGCATGAGAATGAGTTTTAACCGAGTTAAAATATAAAACACGAACCCGATTTCCCATTATTCTTCT
This sequence comes from Pseudotsuga menziesii, assembly GCA_001517045.1. Lineage (NCBI taxonomy): Eukaryota > Viridiplantae > Streptophyta > Pinopsida > Pinales > Pinaceae > Pseudotsuga > Pseudotsuga menziesii. The sequence goes on along the minus strand of LPNX010878138.1, from coordinate 310,158 downwards.
CTATTTCATGTATCCACTTACAATTTATCCACGTGGATGATGCAAGGCCAAACTGGACGACTATCAAAGCCGCGTGCTCCTGCTGGAACCGGGCGGCTTCTTCCATCGTGCCAATAAACAAAGTGACTGACTTCTTTACTCATTGGCCTTCCTTCCCTCTTCTTAGTCTGTAGGTTCTCTCTTCTTAGTTTGCAAGTAAAGATCAAGCAAGCAACTGGTATCCCTCATCCTTCTAAGTCAGTAGGTGAAAAGCGAGCAACCAAACAACAAAGCCAGCCGAACAGAAAAAGAAAATGAATGTGCATGACTTGAAGTGTGTCCTGGGCGTGGTTGCTCCAACAAACTTCAATTTTACATATTAGCAGTGGGCATATACCTATTCGGATGATAATTTTATAGAGGCAGACAAGGGTAAATTTAAGATTGAAAACGTAGCGTATTTAGTCAGTTTCTCCTTCTTGCGTCCCTTATGCTCATGTATCTGTCTAATGATTTGGTTGTTCTTTCCAACCATTAGTACTTTAAGCAGCAAGTGTATAGAAAGGACAAGGCTGATCTCTAGAATAGCGAGGTGAAAAGACCGTAGTTGGTGACACCTACCCACCATAGCTAGGGTAATTTCCTCAATAAGTGGGATGGTAATCATAACAAGATGCATGTGTTGGTAGAAATAAATGAAATGAGAAACCTACAGGATTAAACTAAAAAATCATAGAAAAACTTTGCATAATCACTGTAAGGTTATCACATCGAGATATTGGATTACGCAATGGCATGCCTTCCTTGCAGCATGATAATATTTTCCCTGCTATTTATTCATGCATGGTTACCTTCGAAAATGCATCCCATTAATGAAAGAAATTAATGGCTATCATGGTAAATGATTGCAGCAAAGTCATCGTTCAATTCACACATGCCAACATGCCACCACTGGCAATCGGCTATAAAGACTCAACGGTTGGAGTTTGGATGAATACTGGATTTGTTTTTATTTTTATTGAAATTGAGTGGTTATTTTAGGGCAGGAAATTGTCAAAATGATATATAAATGATATATACAGGTGTAATGGCTCTTAGGAATACGCTCTATAGGAATCTTGATGCAATTTGTCATTTGAAACCTGCAAACCTTGGAAACCTTCTTCCCAAAGAAATAAAAACCATTTTCCAATACATGTTAGTGCTGCTTATGCCATCACCTCGCTGGGTCTTGGGGCACAGAGTCCCACGCCTACGTCACTTCCAGAAAACCAATAGAAACAAATTTAAATGAATATTTAAATAATTCAAAAATTAAAAATTAATCCAAACTATAGTAAAAAAAATTGAAAATAAAAAAATTAAATTTACATGTTGAATTAATCTACCTAACCGAATCATATATATGACATAAAAAATAGGATAAAACAACTAAAAAGTTCAAAATCATTTTAAGAGAGGTGGGTTAATGGAGAGGAGAAACTAAATAAACACAAGAAACTTAATAAACACACAGGCTGGCAAAAAGTCATAAACCCCAAAAGGGACAAAGTGGGAGTAGTGGTTGGACTAGATAGAGAGAGTAGACATAAGCAGAGATTCAGTAATAAACCAGCTACAGCCAGCGCAGTCGAGCTACAGCCAGCGTGGGATAATACCGGCATGCAAACAGAGGGGGAATATTGCCAACATGCTCAAACAGAGGGGGGGATTTCAGGAAGGAGTAGGGTTTGCGGAAAAAAGAGGCAGGTATTTTCAAGAAGGACTATGGTTTATTGAAATGAATGAAATGGAAATGGTTGAAATGGAAGGATTAGGGTTTGTTTAAGAGAGACGAAATTAACAGAAAGAAAACAACTGGACACGGGATTGTTAAAATCAACAGAAAGAAAGCTAGACACGGGTATGCTGAAATGAAATGAAAGGACTAGATCTTCTAGAAAGGAATCTTGAATTAAAAGCCCTCTATAATGAAGAGAGAATTGTTTATTCTTTCTAAATGGAGCTTCTTATCCTTTAAAAAATCAAACCAAACCCTAGAATAATTTAGACTAATTAGATTTGAGATAGACCGACTGAACTGAACTGAAAAAACATAAAAAAACATAACCATGGATTTTATAACAGCAGAGGGCAAATAAAATATTGATAAAATGTACTTGGTATTGAACGATTCTATTATTGAGAGAGAGCAGTAACTGTTGAGCACCTCAGTCGCCTTTTTTTTAATTCTTTGCTCCAGTAGTGGATGATCCAAATATTGCATCCTCTTTAAAGCATAAACAAAGACAAAGACAAAAACATAGGCTCACACACATAGCAAGCCACACCAAAGACCATACATAGATTGAGATGCCCAATCACACACAGAAAAACGGGACCATACTTGAGATAGGGAGGCCGAGGCAGTAAATGCAAAATTTCGGTAAGATTTGATAATATATATATACTTCCTTTCAACAGATACATTGGCCTCCCTCTCTATTGAACATCCATTTCACAAATCTCCTCTTTCTTTTACAACTGAAGGAAAATATCAATATTGGTTCACCACACTTCACGAAAAAAGCTGGTAAAACCAAAAAAGTTCTCATGCTTTTTTGTTTTTTAATTTCTTTCTATTCCTACTTTTTTCAATGTATCTATTAGCCTTAATTTGATTTACCATCAATTTGATTACCATCAATTTGTGAATTTTTCAGATTCTCTTCCTAATTTGTACAGTCTGATATGACTTGGACAATAAATTTGGCAAAGCCTTGTGTGAATATCCATTTTAGGGGGATCTGTCTGGATGGAGATTTATTGAAGTTCTTGAAGTGGAACTGTAACTCAGAGCTTCCAGCTGCATTGGCGATAGATGAAGAGTAGTCTAGTATCCAAAATTGGGGTTTCGGTAATTATCACTGGTTTCTTAAACGAAAATGGAGTTACTTTGGGCAAGAACAAGTTAATGTTTTCCTCAACTCGGAAAGACCAATGCATGGTATTTTCTGGACTGTTTATGGATTAGTTCCTCTCTAAATATTTGCTGGAGCAGTGATGTTTGTGATGGGTTTGCATCCTTTCCAATTCAATTTCAATTTCAAATTCTTAGGCTTCCTCCCACATTTCTCTTCAATCTCAAGTTTCAGTCTACAGTTCATATTGGCTTCCACTACAGTTCAGAGTGGCTTCCACTTCTAGAGGCCCAGAGAATGATTTGGCGATTGGATGGCAATTTAAAAACTGTGAAATTTGAAAATATGGATATTTGGGTTCAGTTGGAAGGCCTTGTATATCAGACTGTAAAAGTTTATACATACAATCTTATTAAACAGAGTTTGATGATCTCAGGCATCTCATGTGGCTACATTCCTTTTTTTCTTGGGGTAATGCATTGTGATGGTGATCAGGCTTGTTTATATTCAGGGTTTTGTTGGACGAGAAATTTTGGTGGTCGTCCTTGCTGAAAATCTTATGAAATAATGTGCAGCTTTCACAATGGGGAATGGTGATATTGTTTCATGTAGATCAAGAGACTTAATATATATAGAACTTGCAGAGATGTATAATGAAAAATGGTTAAATTTGAAAGGTGTTTTGTCATGTTTCCCTTGGATGTGCGCTATTCCTGTTTATGATTATGGAGAGTTGAAGGTCTTGATATTTGGACTTGTTGAAGATGGCAGATTGCAGGTGAAAATAAATGGTTGGATTATTTGTAGTACATGTACTAATTTGTACTAACTTTTAGTGTTTACGAGTCGGTCCTTTATAATTTGGATCTTGTTGAGATTATTGCATGGAACACCTAGTATGATCCAAAGAGTTCCTTCTTTCTCTATAGGAACTTGAACATGTCTCCTCTTATGCGTTATTATGTAGATTGCGCACTACACAGGTATGCGAGTTCCCTAAAAAATATCAAAGATGCTTATTTTAAGGAGTGCTTGTAGCTCATGAAGAGTAATCCAAAGCATTTTCCCCTCGACCTTAAAATTTTCAAAGATGGCAGAAAGAGTTCTTATTTAAGAGGCCTGGTGTGATCATCTATTCAGTGAAGAAAGTTTTGTGGAAACTACAACACATTGTCTTTTAAAAACAATGCTCTGCGGGTATTTTGTTCAGATGGTTTATGAAAAGAAGTGTTAACAATGGCTGGCTGGAATGGCTGACAATTGATGAGGTTTAAAGTTTAGTTCATGAACTTTAGAAGAGTTCCAAGCTGTAGGAAAGCCAATAGACGCTGCATTAGTACTACAATGATGTTTTGAAGTGCCATAAACCTTTCTTGTAACTTCTCTAGAATGGGTGGAGACTTTAAGGATTGGAATTTATATGGCATGGGGGAATCAACAAAATCCCAGGTTAAATTTACAGTTATCAGATGTGCAAATTCACTCGTATTTGAGTATGAAGAAGGTGTCGAGAAGATGGAAAATTATTTAGGATGTTATTTGGTTGTAAAACAATGATTACTTCTTGAAACCAAACTACAAATGGAGCGTCAAGCAAAGGAAGATGTAGATGATGATATGTTTTCAAAAACCAACAACAATTTTAGTGGAACGGCTGCTCTCACACTTGAGTATGGAGCTTTGCTTCGCATTTTTTCACCTGTGTAGGATTTATATTTTTTTGGTACTGCTAACAAATTACTATTAATGATAATTAGGTTTTATCGTGTAGTGCGGCAATATCAATTTGCTACATCTCAGCATCCTTGAAACTTACTACAATTTTAATTTGCTACATCTCATCATCCTTGAAACTTACTACAATTTTAACTTTTAAAATTCAATGAACGCATACTTTGTGATCTGCTATCTTCTCTTTAATATCTATGCTTTTCCTGTGATTTGACTTTATGGTACTAAAACTTGATATAACACAATCTTGGATGGTTGCTTCTAAGCCAACTCCCAAGTTGTTTTAAGTTTTGCAATTTTCGACTACAATTAATATTATGCAGGGACATTAGATGATAATTTGGGCCGTTTTTCTTACATCCATGGAGCTTATCTTGCACAGACTGACAAGGAGTTTGAAAAATGGGTTTTAACTGGTTAAAGGCCATTTGATACTCAGTGTCACACCCCCTCTACTGCTAAAATTTAATTATTGTGCTATTTATACAACTATATAAGCGTGAAGCTCGGTGGGTTAGATCAAGTAGTTGAGAGATGTTTATGCTAGCAGAAGGTCTAAGCGTGAAACAAATATATTTAAGTTTGATGATCCTACACTGAAGTATACCATGGATTATTTCAGAAGTCTAACATGGATTATTTCAATGGTAGCTGGTTTTTCTTCCATCAGGTTTTATCCTAATTTGACACTATTGATGGTTAGTTCATCTAGATTTGGTTCTCTAACTATTGAATGCTTGAGACATCACCATCTCTCAAGTGAGTTAACATTGCAATTATGATTTATCATGTGTTACTTCTTTTCTTGAGTTTTACTAAGAAAAGAAAAGTGAAAGCTTGTTTTTGTTAAGGGTAGGATAGATGAGATTGTTTGATTTCTATTTAGAAAGATGCATGTTGTTGTTGTGATTGTAATTTTTTTTCCTGTAAGCTTCACATAGATTTTATTCTCTAGTTATTTTGTCTTGGGCTTACAATAATGCCATGAAATATAAATTTAAATCCCTATTCCAATACATGGGCTTAGAATATTGTTAAATTTTAAATCCTATTCCAATAGTTATTTGAAAATGGTCCCCCTTTTAGTTTTTATCATTCCTTGAAAGTATTGGGCTTAAAATATTTGGTAAGAAATGCACTTGATTCTTTGTAAATATCATCATATGTAACATGACATTAACAAATTGTCGGACTTTCATTGTTCATTTTAGTGACTTCAATATTACAAACTCTTTTACATATGGGTGCCCTAGTCTACTTGAGGAGGATTTCTTATCCCTAATGTGTGGGTTCTGGCTTATCACCAGTTAGCTGGAAAAAGAATCCATGATAAAAATTCAAGGAATAAAGAAATATGACTCCTCCTATCTCAATTTGGGTACATATATGCGCATGTTATAGATGCTATAGATAAACATTATGTTATTTGACTTTTGATGCTATGGATGTTTTTTGTCAATTTGCAGAGTGCAGTTTGTTGCGTGTTTGCATTTACTGTGTTAAGTTGTTTAAATGCTTGGCATGTGAGCATTTTCAATCAGTTCTCAAAGCGCATCAAGAGGGAAGTACATGCTTTAAGCATTTTCCTATTGCAAAATATAAGCTTTGGAATAATAAATACACTATGCAATATTATGGACACACTTAATGCAATACTAATATAATTATAAACTTCCATGTGCACTTCGTGTTGTTAAGACAACTTACTATAGTCATAAACTTGAATCCTCTGGAAAGGAAAACCTTGGAAACTCTAATAATAAAATAGTAAACAATAAAATTTATGTATTGTGTTTGGATGGCATATCAAGTTCATAAAAAGAGAAACACGATCTTTTTAGGTAAATTAACAATGCATGCTATTGGTAAACGTGATAAAATTAAAATCTTGAGATGATTTGAATATTTATTTTGATAGTTTTCGAAATGAGCAAACAATCAATTGTATCCATTTGGAGAAGTTGTCACCATAAAATTTTCCTTGTTTTTCTATTCTGATTTCTATATTGGCGACGTTAAAGCACTTCTTCCAAGTGTGGTGAAATTTACACACTTTCAATTTTTGTTCCTTTTTTGGTAACTTCATAAACCCTGATGTACAGTTCCATAGGATATCACCAATTTAGTATAGTGACCTACACAAACTTTTGATACACAATGCAAAGTATGCATTGATGGATTTATGCTCAGAAGAGTGCATCCTATTGTAATCACCTTTTTACTCCTTACCTGCTCTTTCTAGAGTGTACATTGTGCACTTCATGCTCATTAGAGTACATACTATTGAATTATCTCTATAGTTCATTTGCCCCTCCATGGTGATCGAGTACACAAAGGAGAAGACAACTTCTCTCTTATATCTTTTAGTATTTTCTTTCTAGTTCCAGCATTACTCGACATTTTCTTGACAAGTCTTTTGCTTATGTACTCATTTCATGTCTCTGCATCTTTCTTTCTTTAAACTACTCTTTTAGATTTTTGTAGCTTTTATATCATAGATATTTTCATGTTGTTGTTAGTGTAGCTATAGGTGCTACTTATGCACTTCCACTTTGTATTACATTGATTATACTATTTTAGTCCCATTGATCTGCTTTTGTGGTCATTCACTGAACATTAATAAAATTATCTAGATCCTCTTATCTACCTATTAACTATGCTTTGTGGATGATTGCCAACTATTTTGGATGAGTTTCTGGTGAAAAGTAGTAGCTTCTCAATCCCATTGGATGAGTTTCTAGTAAAAAGTAGTCCCTTTAGATTTGTACCTGTTTCTGTTGCAATCCATAACTACAAAATTTAATTGGAGAGTTTAAAGAAAAAGAAAGCAAGCTTAAAGAAATGACCGAGGACCTTTAAACCAGGTAATTCACTTTGCATATCGTCCCAACTATGAACAACTAAGGAGTCGAAATTAGAATGTTGTCTTAATGTTTTTTTAATAGGTTGAGACATGTATATATCAAGGCATAGACATACTACAAAATGAGGCCCTGATTTTGGAAGAGATAACACATTGGTGCATGCAGAATGAGACTAGAAACATGTCATTTATATAAACACGTTGATGCCATTTGTATGGAGGTGGAGTTCCAAGGAAAAACAGGTCATACATTAGTGTCTCTAAGTCAAGTAGTCGGGTCTACACTTTAAGGACAAACTATAAGCATTGTCTGGAGATCTCGATAAGCATTTAAGTTCTTTGATCACTTTTTTATTAATAACTGCATGATGGATATATCGTGTTTCAGATATTAATAAGGGATTTACTATTTTCTATCATCTTCTTGTAGGTTTCTATGAGGATGAAAAACAAGAAGCTGCTAGAGATGCTTGAATTCGATTCACATTTATCAACAATTTTATGCTCGGCTAGCATTTTTCGGGAGTAATCTATAAGGCATAAGTTGAGTAAGGGAAAACACAGAAGTTTACATTTGTAATATCCCCAATAGATTACTAATGTATATGAGTGGAAACATGTTGTTATTTCATTTGTTGAATCCATAGCCTTTCTTCTTTGACTGCATAGACCTACTAGCATTCAATATTTTGATTTTCTTAGATAAAATTATTTTTCTAGGAAAAAATGGCGCATGAAAAAGGGTTGAAGATGAGGCTTACCACTGATACTCTAAGTTTAGACATGTTGAAGATGAAGCTTACCATTGCTACTCTGAGTTCATACATGTACATTCAAAGGAAAAAACACAAGTGTTATACAAATGGAAATATGAATGAGCTTCATTTAACCAAGTGCCAAGAACTGACCACCACCTATAAAGATGCTGGATCTTCCATATTCTTTATAAGAGGGTGTGACCACTTGTCCTTGCTTGATAGCCATAACAACATCCACTAATTGATGGATCTCTTGTGAGGGAACACCATCCTGTTAGAGGAACATATGGAAAAGTAAATATATAAAATGAATGGGGAAATCATTGTTAGTATTAATAAAAAAAATCATAAAGACTTCTTACATTCTTGTAATAAACCCGTTGATAGTAAAATTAGAACATTCAATGCCCCTGGAAATTAGAAGGAAATCATTATGAATTTTGCAAACTATGTCTTGACTCTCAAGTGACATTAATCTAGATGTGCATTTTACTTTTTGCTAGTTGCAACATGCTTTCTTCTCAAAGTTTAGAATGGAGTTATGACTCGTGGAAAAAATATGGAAAGTTGGAGGTACTATCTACACTAATGTCTTTAGAAAAGATAACTATCATTCATTTTTATGTCCAAGGAGATTTATTTTTAATCATGGCCATGGGATTTTCTTCTTGAATATAAGTTACATGTATAATATGACGTAGGAGGTTAAAGTGGCATAATTGCAAAGTAAAGGATGGTGTTATCATGGCTCGAGGATTACAAAGATTATGTCACGAGTCATTTATCCCATTGTCACTTACCTCAACCAAAATTTTTGGGTTAATTTCTAACTATTATCCTTGGAGATAAAGACATGTAAATAAAAGGAAATAGAGAAAGGAATAGAGGTAGTCACTTGCTTGAATGAATCTATCATACCATCTTCAATAACTGGTTCATTCTAATGTCTTCATTCTTTAATTGTATTTCAATATTAAGAAGAGCCACTACTCATATGGATTATTTTATTCTTGGTGTCTATTGTCATGTCTCATCATTCATATTGCGTTGTACTCTAGTTTTTCAATTAGTTGGTAGTTGGAATAGGTAGTATGTGTAGTTTCAATTATAACTACAATAGTTTTCAAGCCTATGATTTTCATTTTATGAAAGAAACCCAAGGCCACATCCCAATGGCTATTTTGGGAATACATTGTGATCATGGCATTCCATGAGCTCACATTATATTATTCCTACCAATTCATTTCACAAAAGTCCTCAAGGGAATTTCGACAATGACCATTCTAGCATAGCTTGTAATAATAGTAGTCCATGAGATAACACTACTTTATTTCTGACAGTTACATTTGATAGAAGAGCCCTATGAGCTCCGTAAGATTCCCACTAATTATCTCCTTAAAAACTTGTGTGAAGTCAGATAGGATTCCCCAGTTATCAAACTTAAATGTGAACATATGGGAGATTTCTAGTAGACATAAAAAAAATCCAAGATACATCATGCCTTGTGAATATGGTTTTTTTTATTGGACTTCAAAAAATAAATGAAATATGGAAAATTTATAGTGTTACAAAAAAAAATCATTTCTGGCAGCAAGGTAGTTAACAATGAGTGGTAACTATGGAAGACAACAAAGGTCATGAGGTCATGCCCATAAATCTATATATATTCACCCCATAGTCTTAAGGATATCCAAAAATGTTGTGAGGCCATGCCCAATTGGCCACAATCCTAACTGTGACATTAAGGTGGTCTTACAACATCAATAGTGACAGTGTCAGGAAAAGTAAACATATTCTTTTTATTCAGTTACATTTATACACAATATTAGTAGTTCTAACATCGAGATAGAAGACCTTTGACATGAAAAGTGGAAGTAGTTTAACTATCCAACTCTAAATCTACCATGAGTTTGGAGAGATTCCATAAGCTTTTGTAGAGCAAGAGAAAACAAAACCTTTCTCTAAGCCCAAAATAGTTGATGTTGTATTCCAATTGGAAGAGATAACAATATTTTTGAACCAATAAACTTTGGAAAATAACATTCTTGGCATACAACATCAACGACTAATATATAGGTTCATGGGGATATGTCTTTCTTAGTACATCATAGTCAATTGGAGTAGTTGGGGTAAATGTGCAAAGTGAGGTTCATTTGTAGTGTTTATCAATCCAAGAAGATTGAGAAACCATTTATGAACAAGTTCCATAGTTCATGGGAATAGGATTGTTCATGACATATGACGAGCTAATTTATTACCCTAAAAAAAGTAACAAAGAGACAGTTCATTTACTTATCAATCTGGAGTTCGAGAGAAATTTGCAAGATGTTGTGCACTATATGTGCAAAATCCAAGTTCATTATTTACAATTGTTTTTTTACATGATTCTATGAAAGGAAATTGCATCACACCACACTTCATAAATTAAAGGTTAGCTCAGTCACTCTTGGAAGTGACCCATGTACTTGAACACCAATCTTGCGAACGAGAACTTTGCTATCACCTAGAAATCTCTTCGCATGATCTAAATAATTCTTTTTTCCATGGATCACCACTCTTGTTGTTGGTGGGACAACTACTATGGAAAGAAAAAGGCTGGGAAGGAAAGCAAGCTTGCAGGAAATAAACAAACAAACAATTCTATTTTCTGAAATGTAAAGGAAAATCAAAGACATGCATTCAAAATGAAAAGTTAACAAAAAAATATTGACTGTAATCTCTAGTTTGACAAGTGGTGCTACTTTGGTTGGGATTACCAATAATTAAATATAGTCACAGGTATCATTCCCCTTTTATCTATGTTTGTGAAACTAGATATACAACCATTTTGTATTGGATACTAAATATGAGCTAAGCTACAAGAATGGAATGAATATGTATTCTAATAAACAACTATCTACATATTTGTAAAATGCTAAGCAACAACATGTACTCTACAAAACATAGAAATAACTTACAGATCCACAACTCCTTTCTAGAATGGGAACCTTCTAGAAAGTTGGATGTTGGGATTTGCTACAACAATAAACTTAAATTGCACTGCGGATAAACTCACAGTGAACTTCAAATTATTTGCAAAATAGAGTTGTGAATGAATCTGTATTTTATTCCAAAAATTGCCAACTTATACATTGTATCCATCCCCCCCATACAGGTGTTCGGTCGTTGCTTATATAGAGAGGTTTGATTTGGCATATGCATTAACTAGATTTGAAAGTACTTGGTGTAAACGTTAAATAGATTGAAAACTAAGCCCTACGATTCTGGTAATGGAATTTCTGAGAATCATAGAGTTTAACACATAGTTACGCCTCATGAGGGAATTTATATTTACATGGATTCAAAGTTAAATGCCACCCCATGAATTTGCTATGTCGATTTAGATTAAAATTTGAGAAACAAAACAAATAAAATGTGCTCTAATTTCCTGATTCTTGCATTGTATTTATTAGCTCTCAGATTCCTGGTTTTCAATATGTTTCTCTACAGATGCCCCTACATGTTCCATTCAACCTGTATAAAATATTCAGTTGAATGCCTTAAATTCTGTCCTCTAATTGTACCTTGGTGTGTAATTCATGGTTAGTTACAAATAGGACATCAAGAGATTACGCCTAGATGGGTAATTCACAACTTATAATGGAATCATTTTATTGCAAATATTCGTGGGAGGTCATGAATGTTCTATTCATTAATTTTATTACTAATGCTTGACAATGCAACCACATTGAATCAGAGTGATCCTATGTTATGTTAAGTTCATCCTTGATCGCTATGTATTCATTGTACAAGTTGAACGATCCCCTATTAAATATTTTGAAATATATTACTTCAACACTCAATCAATAAATAAAAGATCGTCTGAAATCTTTCATAAGGGCTCAACATATAATAAGAGTACCTAAGCTAGAACAAGTTAGAAATAGCAATATAAACATCTTAAGACCAATAATACTTTTATATCTAATCCTTTAAATTTAATAGTAACCAAAAATTGTACTCAAACAAGTGTTGGTAACCTTTAAAACTCAACACCTAAGACCGTTAGTGACACATATACTTAATTTCCTAGGTGCTATTAACTCATATGTACTCAAAACTTAGGACTACACTATATAAACCCTTGAGACAACTATTTCTTTGTTGATCCTAGTCATTTCCCGTGATACTATCTTTGTGAGTAACTTGTACCTTTAGTTTCCACACCTTCTTAGTTACTCAATTTTTCCTCTCTTAGGACCCATTTCAATAATTAAACTCAAAGCGCTTAGCATTTCCCCATAGGGTTCCTCATTTTACCCTTTTGCTATTATTACAAGGCACCTTATCTACTAGAAATATGTCTAGTAAGTACTGTGGGAAAGATGGTATTCGTTGGAAAGTGCCCGAATAAGATTGATTGAGACCACTGTTGTCACATACATAGTGGCTGTGATACCAATATTGCTTGTGAGTGGTCTTGAGCATTTCTTCGAGCCAGTCCTTTACTTTGAGATCAACAGATGATGAGCTTCCAATTGATGATCACTCTCATCCAGTAGATCTAGAGCATGCAGTTTGATTGGCTCTATGCCATGACTGAGCCTCATGACCCCAAATTCAATGACTGAGTTAGCCATTGTCATGACCCAGAGTAGATTTTATGATAGTTCCCATGATGCACAACAACATCGGTGTTTTAGTGCCCTTCATATTGTTTACATCGGATGCAAGTATATGCCCCAAATGATATATGGATCGATACATATGGACTTTGATTTTACTTTGTTTCCTATTTTAGTAGTGAGACATGGTTGACAGTGGTTGTATGTTGGTGATACTTTGTTGGTTTTTTCTAGAATCTAAAGAATAAGTGATCTAGTTGCTATGTCAAAGAGATTATTCTGTATACTCATTGGTCTTTCCCTACTTGTAGTATGGATTCGGTCATTTCTCATTAGGGGACACAACTTGCTAGCCTTAACAACATTTTCACTGTCTCCGTCCATTTGTTGTCTTCCCTTCTTTATGTTTTACCTTGACTTGTAACTTGACTAGTAACATCTAGGATTTCCCCCACCTTCACCTCTTGTTGGAATAGGTTTCCATGTTGAAATTGTGTTTTGGTGTTGGTTTGTGTGATTCTTATCACAAATATGGTCTTCCTCTAGGTATTGAACACAAGTAGTCTTACTAAAAAGTGTCTTTAGACACTAAGGAATAAGAATTTAAATGCTTATTCTAAATGGATTCCTAGGCAACAAAACAAAAAGTGTCTGTATACATTGTTGCAAATAAAATGAAATTCATCTAGTTTCCAAGAGAAGAGCACTCATCCTTTGTATGATGTGGGGTTGTTTTCCCCCAAAAGGCAATAGGGTGGTCACTCCATCACAGCCATGGATGGTGGCGGGAAATGGAGGTCATACCAAGTCATTATATGAGGTCTGTAAGGCTATTCAGGGCACTTTATCTTGGAGGATGGAAATTTAAATGAAATAAAGGTTTTAAAAAGAGTTGATGGACAAAGGATGAGCACTCATCCATTGTATAATGTACGACTCATTTTCCACTACAAGGAAACAAGGTGAGATTGACTTGTTAGGGTTATGTCTTTGTCATTTTCTGGAACCCCAAAAGGATTTCCAAGGCACCTGCCTTTGGAAGTCACCTAGTATCATTTGATGTGAAAATAAACTACTTATAAAAAGGGTTGTTTTTCTAGAGTCTAGTGGAGCCTTCTCATTATTCCACCCATTTGTGAGACACTGCCATTCCCTATTGTTCACCTAGTCTAGCTTATGTGTTGTGTGGATCCCCTTTTCCTTCAACATAGATGCTTACAGAGTCAAGTGTCAATTCATTCCCTTGGCCTTACCTTTTTTTATTCACCTTCACCCTTGACTAGCAAAATGGCCAAATCAATAAATGAGTATACACTGGAGGTTCTTATTTTGAGTAGTTGATTACTTTGATTTATATATATTATTTATATAATTGTTCTTATAATCGCTAGCAGAAGCTACTTGTATTTGAGTCTTACTGTTAACAGAGATAATTAAGCATGCATATCCATTTTTGTACTTTCACTATCAGAGTTTAGCATATGGGTCATTATTTGACCATTCTTCACCTGGTCAACCTAGTTTGACCAAGTCAGCAATAGGGTTCGAGATGGGTTTTGGTCGATGCTTGTGCATGATGATTACTTGTGGTCTATCAATGTCGATTACACATAGTCATGCTTCAGGTGGTGGTTTATTATGACTCCTTGTGTTATTTTCATGATTACCATCATTTATAGACTTTATTATTATTGATTTGATATTGATGGGGCCTCTGATGTATATTTTTTATAGACATATGGTGTATGGGTACTAATTCCTAGTATATTTGGACATTCTGAGTTCATTGATGCATCCAGTTTTTGTTTTAGACACTTGCAGATGCGATATGGGTCATTTTATCATTTTGTAGCAGTTTGGCCCCGAGAAATGAAAATAAAATGCTTTTTAGTTGATTGTGAATTCTCCTAGGGAGCCAGAGGGAGACATAGGGTGTAGCTAGTCATTTGTACCATATTGCTAGGCCAATTTTTGTAGTTTGTTGGCATCTAGGTTCAATAACTAATGAGATATGAGTAGTTTTATGTTCTCAAGGCATTATTTTGATGATGAAAAATGCTAGTAAAGAAATCAATTTGGGTAAACGGGGAAAATAATTGGCATGGAATTGGTCCACGACATAGTGTTGGGGTCACCTTCATCATTTGGCATCAGCTTCACTCTTCATGGGGTCCACAAATCTTATCATTCTCTAGTTTGAAGAAGCTTTGATGTATTTTGAGGGGGGCGTGCTAATGATTTTGATCACTCCATGTTATGATTGATGATTATACCTTGTTATTGTTCCATGGGGCCATGCTAGTGAAGGATTTGTATAACCTCCTAGCCCCACCATGTGATATTCTCATATTTTATACATTTTTTTATGTGGTGCACCCCTCTTTAGGAATTTTTAGTGGGTGCGACCCCCTCCATTAGTGAGTGGATCCATGTATTTTTTATCTAGATCATCTTAGTTGTTGATTAGAGTGATTGTATATATTGATATTTGCCCTTGATATTTTTGGATCTAGGTTTTGTATATAAGAGAGATCTATATATTGATATGCTCTCTCATTGTAAAAGAGACTTTTGGCTCTGAGAATATTGGATACAAGAAAACATTTTTTGGAAAATCTTGGAGCCTTTATGAATGTACTTACTCGTGATTATTATTCCTTTTGCTTAGACATTCCAATGGATCTTTTATGCTTTTGATCTATATTTTGTGGAGGTTGTATGCTTTTGATCTATATTGTCACAACCCCAATTTTTCACAAAAATTTAAAATTTTTGAGTTAATAATAAATGTTATAAATTAACAACTAACAGTTATCCTAAAGATCAGTTAAGTAAGTGGTTTCTTAACAGTTTATTTTTCGTAGTAGGATAAAAATATTTTTGTGTGTTATTTGCTTCAGTTTACTAATTATCTCTTTTATGTCAATAGGTGGAATCTACTTTTAGATCCGGGGCTTACTTAGCATTCGTGCTAACGCAGATGAATACTGTTTCTTACAGGTTTTTACAGGTATGATCGATCGAGTATATATTTTTAAAATATTTATTAGTGTCAGCTCTATTTTGTTTACAAATTAAAAAGCTTAAAACAATAAGCTGCTAAACACTAGACAGCTCTTGCAAGGTAAAATCATTTGATTTTCATCAGTTATTCAAATAAACAAGCTTGGAAAAAGTGTAATGACAGTACATCATAATTGTGACTTTATCACTAGACTCTTAGATATGTGTATTTCTTCTTTAGTCTAAGTGGTTAGTAATACTCATAAACATTGTTTTACTTGACAATACTTTGCAATATTATCTTGTCTTGCTTGTATAATCATTGGCCCTTAACTTATTTCTATAGGGTACCCATAACTTATTTTCTTATAAATAGTAAGAACTTTTGAATGTAGAAACTATGACCATTATACTCTTCTACAAGAGCTTAAGGCTACCCATACTTTGTTCCCATGTATAACTCTGAGTTCTATTTACTTTTGAAAAAGTAAAAGGATCGTCCTTAATCCTATCATCAGTTTTATCTCTATAATTATCTTACTGTCCACTAGACATAAATCCAAGTTGGAAATACTCCCAAGTATTAACAAAGTAATGTCGCATAAACTATACAACATACTTTTGTGATAATACTTTTATCTTTTAAGAAAATGTACTACTTCATAGTTTCGATGCTATGGGAGTTATCAGTTCATTTATAATTCTTATTTATGCATAAATGACTTGTTTGATGAGCCATCCATCTACAAAAGTTTGTTATTGTCACGTATTCAATTCTAGCCTTAACTTCTTGGCATTATTATTATAAGATACTATCTATAAAAGTTAGACTTAGAATATTGTTAAAGTAAAAAGGGTTTACTATACTCAAGCTATAAAAATGAGTGGTATATCAATGATTAACTTACCAAGCACTCAAATCCCAACCTTCATCGAGTTCAAGTTTGCAAGGAACAACTCAAGGGCCTTAAAGCTTTGTTACTGGAGTCACCACGGTCTTGTAATAGTTAATATGCACTCTAGAAAAACTATACTAAGACTCAACTATGTCCTAATACAAAAACATAACATATATCATATACTATCTAACTTATTAAAACCAAGTTAGAAAATAGTTATACCATCGCTTAACTCGATATGGTAATGTTTAAT
This sequence comes from Pseudotsuga menziesii, assembly GCA_001517045.1. Classification (NCBI taxonomy): domain Eukaryota; kingdom Viridiplantae; phylum Streptophyta; class Pinopsida; order Pinales; family Pinaceae; genus Pseudotsuga; species Pseudotsuga menziesii. The sequence continues at coordinate 293,168 of LPNX010878138.1, read as the reverse complement.
ATAAAACAATATATGTTATTATGGCAAGGGTTTTGGCTTATTCCACGTCGGGTTTATGTTTAAAGTTATACATGACACCATGCTTGGTCAACGTACACTCTTCCACGATAATAATTTGGTGATTAGGTGCATATGATACATAATGAAAATGATTAAAGGTTTGGCTCCAAATTATTGGGCTGTCGTTATAGTTTTACCCCGCGCTGCAAAATCAAACAAATAATATATTCCTCCAAGCAGGAACTATGGATCATGACCCTCGTTGTTGAATAAATTTAAGGCTACATGGAGGAATCATGTCCATGTGTAGAGAGTATAAAACACTCGAGAAACTTAACCTAAAGCATTGTTGTCCCGTAGTTTACGTTGCTCCAGGGTTGCTTGGGCTTGTCTTCCATGGCCGTCGTCGTTCTCCTGGTTACCATCGCATTATGCCTTGACTTTGTGCTGCCTTTGTCCTCCATTGAGTGGTTTTGATTGCTAGTTCTTTCTCTGTCAAATGTGGAGTTGTCCTTCTTGTTGTTTGTGTTTCTCTGTCTGTGAAACCTTCTCCCCAAAGTCTGTGTAGTTTGGTGAATCTTTAGTTTCCTTCTCGGCTCTTCGTAGCTTTCTACTATGTGAGATTTTTAAGAGTTGATAGATTTCTCACTTTACCGTTTGTAGGTGACAGTGCTCGCAAAATGGTTCACCGACTCCCAGTAACAGGTAAAGATTATACAACCTTTCTTTTGTACACAACAAGTTTCGATAAAGAAAATATTTTCAAGCTTTTTACAAGTAAGATGATTTGCTGACAAGGGTTTACACTTGCTGCAGGTGCTCGTTGAAGTGCAGCTCGTACAAGGATAAGAATACTACCCTTGCAACAGTCATGGCTCATGGCTCCATTTCGGGCAAGCCCCGTGGTTTGAAGGATGGGTTCTCTCCTTAAATGCAGTTGGGGTGGTCGTTGGACTCACCCAGGGTTTGAATATCCTTTCTCGTCTTGCCACAAGTTATATTGCGTTGTTTCTATGCTGCTACAGGTTATTATAAACATGTTTTAAAATCAAACCCTTGATAGGGTGGATGCGCTTTGTGATTGTAGTGTTTTTGGTCGAAGCTTGGCTTCACAGTTAGTTTTGGATGTGTACTTGTGAAGATAGCTTCGTTGCAACTTGTTTTTGATTGCTAGCCGTTGAGCTGTACTTTGTAAAATTTAGGGTTTATACCCTTTTTGAAAATTAATGAAGTTAAACTCTGTTTGAGTATTTATCAGGTTTTTATATATTAATTTTTGAAAGCTGTACTCACAGCCGTGATGTAAATCTTGTGTATTTGATGAAATTCGTAGGTTAGGGTTTAACCTGTAAAACACTTGTTTGGTTTATTTTACTCTTAAGTTAATAATTATGTTGTTTCTCTATTTTAGTCTATTTGTCCTTAAAGGACTGAGAATGGATTATTTAATTATCTAGGATGATTACAAAGTTTACACGAGAAAATATTATTATGTCGGTAATGGTAATGTATTAGTTTTAAGGGTTTGAGTCTTTTGTTTTTTTACAAAAATAGTTAAAATTTTGATTAAAGACTGGCAAAGAGGCTGCCAGGGCCCTTACAGTGCTTATTCAGAATAATTTTTTGAACTTCATCTCCAAATACACGTAGTTGAAACCTGGCTGGGCCAAATCTTCCTGGAATCTGCTATAGCTGAAATGTTGCATGCTAGAGGAGCCTTGGCGTTAGGGAATCGGATGGTTTGATATTCCTGCATTGACACTTAGCTGGCTCTTGCTCAAGGAGGTGCCCTGATTGGCCTCAGCATCTGCTAGGTTGTTGAGATTCCTAAGCACGTGGTAGGCCTTGTGATTACTGAAATGCGTCAGAAGGAGAAGGACTTTCTTGTATGTTTGACCAAGATTGATGTCCGTTGGCCCTTTCTTAGTATGTAACACCTTAATAATGAGCCTGGAATCTCCAAATATAGTAATCTTCTGGATGTTCAGCTTCCTTGCTTGGTTTAGGCCTTGCCACAGCGCCAGAAAATTAGCTTGATTGTTGGAGGTGTGTCCAAGGCCCCATGCGTATGACAGGTGCAGCTTGCCAAAGGGGTCGAGGATAATGCCGCCTCCTCCAGCTTGACCAGGATTCCCTTTCGAGGCCCCGTCAAAGAAGAGGCACCATTCGTCAAGGGCTGACCTCCACTTGATAAAATCCTGTTCATCCAACCTGATTTCCCAGTTTAACTTCTGAGGGGGTTTTAGAGCTTCCATGGTTTGCTGGTTCGGATTGAGCTCCTTAAGCCATCGTACTTCATCGGGAGTGAGCTTGGTTGAGTTATTGATAGAAGGCTTAGTACTAAGCGCTTCTGCCATCATAGTCCAGGCTTTCATAACAACTTGAGGAGGAAGTCTTCTTTCCTCTTTAAAAATTATGTTGTTCCTTTCCAGCCAAATTTTCCAGCACAGGAATTTGGGAGTCCACATCCACGTGAGCTTGAGGAGGTTTTTCTTGCTCAGGTTGAAAGGAGAGAAAGAATTCCAGTTGCTGATGAGTTCCATAACTGAGTTCGGCAGTCTGTCAGCAATAGAGCCTATCATAATCCTCCAGGCCTCCTTAGTGAACTCACAGCTGATAAAGAGATGCTCAGTCGTTTCTTCAGCATGATTGCACAAGGAGCAACGTGAAGGCCCTTCCCAGCCTTTCCTTTTGAGATTATCGCTGGTCATGATGCTATTGTGGAGAAGAGTCCAAATAAAGATGTCTATTTTGGGAATGGAGGGGAAATTCCACAGATTTTTCCACGATGCTGGGTTTGGAGAGACCCAAGGCGTTTCCAAGATGGCAGTGTAGCCTGCTGCAGCAGAGTAAATTCCAGATCCTGACCCCCAGTCCCATTTGTATTTTGATTTGGTAGAAAGGGGCGTTTTCATTTGCAAAAGGCCCAACAGCGTTGAAGCTTCGTCCTCTAGATCTTCCGGATAGTCTCCAAGATTCCAACACGCCCAGAATTCGTGGTCATCATTATTCCAAGTAGAGATGTCCCACAGCGTGGTGCGATTGCTGGTCAGAAGCCACGATTTGATGTTCTCCAGGTCGCTGAGCTCGTTGAGAGGTTGATCTCCGAGGATAGATTCATCCCATATTTTAATTTTTTCTCCGTTGCCAGGAATCCACGTAAGCTTTGGGATGAAGTGAGGGATGGCTCTTTTACACAGTGTGAAAATAGGGGAGCCTTTCTGCGTTTTTGTGGGATTTTCCAGGCATCTCTGCCTGTCACCTTTAAAGTATTTCTTCTTAAGAATTTGTTTGCTCTAGGTTCTCTTTCCTGTAATCAAATTCCAGAGGATTTTGCCACCCATGACAAGATTTTGGATGGCCACATTCCTAATTTGAAGACCCCCTTCCATTTTTGGCTTCATTACCTTATCCCAGCTCACCAGATGGATCTTCTTCTCACAGTTACAACCTCCTTCCCATAGAAAACGACGGATCAGCTCATTGATTTTATTGGTTATTGTTTTGGGGGCTAATAGAATAGAACATTGATAAATTGGCAGACTGGTGAGGATAGAATTCATCAAAACAACCTTACCTGCTTTGTTGAGCCAGTTTGCTCCCCAGGCACGGATTTTATTTTTTAGTTTGTCCAGCAGAGGTAGCCAATGGGAAAATTTGGGGGTAGCTCTAAAAATTGGAATTCCCAGATAGCTGAAGGTGTCCCAAGTTGCATTGCCTTCCATTCCAAGAAGCCTAGAAATCTCCAGCATTTCTAGCGGTGAACAGTTCCAGCCAAAAATCCTACTTTTGCTGTAGTTTATTTCACTTCCAGAGCTACTTCTGAAGAGATCCAGCTCATTTTTGAAGTTCCTGGCCGTATGAAGATTGGTAGGTCCTAGTAAAAGGGTATCATCCGCAAACTGTGCGTGATTTACCTCCTTGACCCTTGGGACAATTCTGATGCCTAAGAGGGTTCTGTTTTGAAGCCTTCTGTTCAGCTGGTAGCTAAGAACGGAGGCTTGGATGACAAAGAGAACAGGGGACAGAGGGCAGCCTTGCCTTAATCCTCTTGAAGCCTGGAATAAATTGGTTGGCCGGCCATTGACCAATGGGGTAATCCAGGGGGCTGAGATGCAGGCTTTGACCCACCCTATAAATTTCGGACTGAACCCAAAGTTCCTCATGGCTGCAAACAGAAAATCATGCTTGACTCTGTCAAAGGCACTGGCCAAGTCCAGCTTAACTACCATACCCTTCTCTTTTTTCCTGTAGCTGGTATGAATGGCTTCCTGGACTAGAATAATATTATCCAAGATCTGTCTTCCTCTCACAAACCCACCTTGATTTTCCGGGATTAGTTTAGGCAGAATTCTTTTAAGTCTGTTGGCCATGATTTTAGTGATGACTTTATAACCCGTATTACAGAGGGAGATAGGTCTGAATATGCTGAAGTTCTTGGCACCTTTTTCTTTTGGAATGAGGGCCAAGAAGGAGGAATCTGTGCTGCCGCCTAGTTTGGTACAGTTCTGGGCCTTCTTGACCATTCTGTACAGGTCATTTTTTATGATGTCCCAGCAAGCAACGTAGAACCTGGCAGTGAAACCATCCGGCCCTGGTGCTTTGTCCGGGTACATTTTGAAGAGGGATTTCTTGATATCCCGAATAATGACAGGGTTGTTCAGCAATGAGTTGTCATCATCATTGACCAAGCTTGGAATCTCTGAAAGAGGGTAATTATTCGGGTCCGCTGGGTCTAGGTCCGGGGCTGAATAGAGATTTTTGTAAAAGGAGTGGGCTGCCTCCTTGATACCATCGAAGTCCCTTATGACTTGATCATGCATTTGAATTTCACTTATGGAGTTGTAGTTTTTCCTGGCTTGGGCTTGCTTGTGAAAGAACGAGGTGTTTTTATCTCCAGCTTGGAGCCAAAGCATTCTGGATTTGACTTTCCAATATGTTTCCTCTTCTCTGCAAGCTTTATGGTACTTTCTTTGAAGCTCAGCTTCTCGGATGATCAGATCAGGAGTGACTAGAGCTTCTTCTAAGGCCATTTGGTGTCTTTCTAGGGCTTTCTGAGTTCTTATCCTTTCAACCGTGGGAGATCTTAGACCTTTAGCCCAAGCTTTTAGATCAGCTTTGAGTCTTCTAAGCTTTCCTTCCCAGACAAAGAAGGGGGAGCCATACACAGGTTGCTTCCAGGAATCGGACACAAGATCAATGAAACCTTCTTGAGTGACCCAGATTGGGTTGAACCGGAAGGGGACAGGACCAAGATTTTCCCCATGAGACAGGGAGAGCGAAATGGGTTTATGATCAGAGGTGTAATGCGGGAGGATCTTGGAGGTCGCCATAAGACCTAAGGTTAGAAAGGAGGACTGAATGAGAAAGCGGTCAATCTGGGAAGCTATGTGTCCTGGTCCAGTTCTTTTATTGGTCCAGGTGTACTTCCCCCTGTCAGGAGTGTTAACACCTGTATTTAGCAAAGCAGAAATAAGACCGTGGTGGAGGTAATATTATGTTGTTTAAATACTTTGGTTTAAGGATATAATGTAAAGGTGAAATGATAACCAAAAGGTCGGCCAAGTTAGTAAAGATCCTAGGCCGTGATGAAAGAGGAGAGCAAATCAATGGCTGGTATTCCCTCCGCTCTTTGAAACATGCGAGGAGGATAAGATAGGTTTGGGATTTTAACCAGCGGCACAGATCAAAGGTTATAAAGTTGTCCTAAGCAGATCCACGGCTCACATCAAATCTGCCTTATGAAAGCACGAGTTAGTTAAGGAAATGGAGGCTGGCAGAATCATGTATACTCCTCTCGATCCGACAGTGGAGGGGGGGAATCGGGTCACATCAATGCATGGGATTGATTCCGTAATCGGAACCTGCACGGCGGATAAGCCGAAAGCGTCCAGCGGAATGTGTGTGTGGTGATTAATCCGACGGCCGAGGATCAGAGGCGAAGTGGATCGACGGCCATTATGGTTTTCGGGGGGTGAAATTGCGCGAGAGATAAGTCCGAGGCTGCCAGCGGAATTGGGAGATGTCAACAGATCTGACGGCTGACAAATGCCGGGCAATCACATCAACGGATGGAAAGGAATCCAGAAGATGAACGTGCACGGCAGATAATCCCGAATTTCCCAGCGGAATCGGGTACATGGCGGATGATCCGACGATGCGTGGTTAAAGGCATATCGCATCGACGGCTGGGAATAATTCCGCTGATCAAAGTTGCCCGAAGGTTAAAGTGAAGGAACCCAGCGGAATTTGGTAAATGCCACATGATCCAACGGCCCACCGGTAAAGGTATGTCAGATCGACGGATGTGGATGATTCCGGGACTCAGAGTTGCACAATGGTTAAAGTCAAAGGGCTCAGTGGAATGTGGGACGTGGCGTTTGATCTGACGGTGAAGGGGGAAGTACGTCACATCTACCGTCATGAGTGATTCCGGAAGGGAGACTTGCACGGTGTTTATCGCCAAGACGCCCGGTGGAAAAAGATACGTGGCATGCGATCCGAGGGCCAGAAAATTGCAAAGAATAGATCAACGGTTGGTAATGAATCCGGAGGAGAAAGATGCGCGGCTGATAGTAGATGGTGGTTGTGGAAAGTAAATGATTGTCCACGTGGTGAATTGTGGTAGGCTCTAGGGATAAAAGCAGCCTATAAAAGTAACGTTGACCCACATCATTGTTATTTTATTCGTTGGGAACGGGCGAAAAGGAATGGTCTATCTGTCGGCTTCCATTTGTCAGTGCCCAGCTTCTATTCGTCAGGTGCAGACATGCTCCGGGCACACGCCTCCACAGTAAACCAGGTAAAACTGAAACCCAGTAACTCTATAATTCCCCTTCTCAAAGTTACCAGTGTGAAATTTAGTAATGGACCAGGGAAAAGAAGCTCAAATGTCGGGTCAAGTCGTAGATGATAGAGAAGAATTCTTAGTAGACAGGGATAGGAATGTATGCGACCCCTTCCTCTCTGTGGAAAGCATGTCTGTTAGCAAAGAGAGATTATGGCATTACCATTCGCGAGGGAACGATGTGTTGAACGTGTGCAAGTCTTTCTTGTACTATTTCGCCATTGAGCAAACCCTCCATTTCCTAGAGTTCGCAGAGTGGTGTGCTGTGAATTATTCTTCGTCTCAAATAATTATTGTCAGTCGGTTTGTGTCCAAAGTATTGTGTAGAGTCGATGCTGCGGTCATCCGAGAAATCCTTAGTTTGCCGGAAAATTACCAGATAGTCGTGAAGTGATAAATGAGTCAATCCTGGTCGAATTGTATAAGAAGTGCGAAGCCGAAACCCGCTGTAAATTCCTGTCGGGTGTTTTAAAGGGTGGTCAGTCTTTAGATGGTGTATTCATGCCCTACCCTGTACATATTTTCAAGAGTGAAGTTCAATTGGTAATTTCTTTAGTGTGTCAAGTATTAGGCCTAGATGAGGATTGTCGTGTGGGCGAGGTCGTTTTCGGATTTTTGTTGAGAATGAGTTCCCCTGTTTCTGAGTCTCAGTCAACCCCAGTTTTTAATTTAGATGAATACCTGGCTAAAGCAATTCATCTTCAGCTAAGCGAGTTCCCCAAGGTCCGGTTTTTCAGGTTCCAGACTTATTTGCTTAATATGCTACTATGTTCCAATATCTCTGAGTTGAAGTTTCTGAGTACTCTGTGCTCTTCTAATTTACCAAAACAAATCAGCATGTTCGAATTTGCCAATTCGATCATGTCTGAGATGTACAAAATGCTGTTCAATGAAGAATTACCCCGTGTCCTGGATGAAATGAGGAGCTTAATGCAGTCTTCACCAGAGGATTGGGTTGGAGACTGGTTTTTGTATAGAGACTATACTGTGTTGAGAATATATGGCTTCACTGGTCAGCCTTATAGGCTACCTTCTTTCTTGACCCCGAGAATCTTCGCATTGGAATTCATGAGACAGAGATTGTTGTCTGAGGTGGAACATTTTTGTGCTTTCAAGAAGTCTTCGAACATCAAGTTTCTGTTTAAGGTTGGCACCTTCATTTTTAAAAGCAAAGGTGCCTTGATTTTTGTAGAAAAGTTGCTGGAAAATATGGATTTTATGAAAGAACCAAATGTGAATTACGACCCCCACCAAGTGATCTCACTGAGAAAACAAGCTAACAGGAATAAGCCATTTGAACATCAAGCTGTTGAGGGGTTAGCTGAAATGGCTAATTTACTGCAGTTTACTGACGAGTCAAAGTCCGATGAAGAGACACATCCTGCACCTGGTACAGCAATCCAAATCACAGAGGGTGTTAGTGTTGCGGTTAAGAGGAGTTTGTCCGATGCTGAGAGTATGGAAGTGGACGAAGAGGCGTCCCATAAAAAGGCAAGGCTGCTCAGAGGAGGTGAGACTGTAGATGAAGAAGTGTCTGATGTTTTCAAAAAAGATGCCTTAGTCCCCGTGAAGACCGTGCAAGTCAATCAATTCTCCTTTAAAGGTTTAGAATGTGGTGTAGACAGTCCAGAACCCAACCCCTTATTTAAGTCAAGAGAAGAGATCAAGGCGAGCTACATGGAAAAGAGGAAGCAGTCCCTAGGAACAGGTGTAGAGCGGTTTGGGAAAACAAAGTATATTCTTTCCCCATAGGAACAGGTGTCAGGTGCTGAAGAGCTGATGGGGCAAAGACGTGGAGCTGTTGGGGCAAAGACGTGGAGCTGTTGGGACAAAGACGTGGAATGGTTGGTCGAAAGTTTGTTATCCAGTTTATTTGTACTTAGTGATCTGTTAGGAATGGAGTTGTAACAACCTCCTAGTGGTGTAGGAATTCAGTTACAAACTCTAATTTACGCCGATCATTCTGTTATTTATCTGCTGGGGGCAGACTTATTGTTTTATCTATAAATTTGTATCTTTTTATGAGATGGGGGTTGGAACCCATCGAATGAAGTGATTTGTGGAGAACATATCTATTTTATTTTAATACCAAAAATGAATGCATGAGAGCTTTTTCAGAGATTCATGTGTCATTGATGTTGCAGTCCGTGCTTTCTTTCTTTGTGTGATTGTATTTTCCCCTGTGTAACACTCCATTCTGTTTTTTCTTCATATTTGGAACATAGTGTTTGATGATTAGAATTCATATGCTTATGCTCTATTCATCGTTTAAGGTATTATATGATTTTTTCTACTAAAGTTGATATGGAATTCGTCTTAGACGCTCTGTATTGATGGGCTGTTCCCTCGTCCTTTCTATTTCACCTTGATAAATGGAATGACTGCAATTATGTGATTATCTTGCCTTTGATAAGTCTTGTGTATACATCTTTGTGATCTTTTATATGTATATGACTCCATGCCCAATGGATATGTGATTGTTTCAACCGAACAAATAAATCTTTAAATATTGTTTACCATCTGGTCTTGTAAGATTTGTATTGAGAGATCCCTCTCTGGAAGAAAATACCAATTTCTTCCTAAAGTGGTTTTGCTGTTACCTTGGGGTGTACCTTTTACAACCTGGGTACATTCTGAGTGCTAACAAGGAGAGATATCTTCAAGCTCCCAATCCATCATCAAGTCTTCCACCCACTCTCTTGCCGGATCCCGGACTAAGGATCCCCCTTTTCTTTCCGCCAGAGCAAGGGTTACATTTAAATCTCTAGCCACTACAAGGTTTTCAGTATTGTGTTGATTGAGAAATAAATTGACAGAGTCCCATCACTCTTTTTTCTCAGCAAGGGAGACAGGTACATACATGTTAAAGAGACTTACAAGATGACCTGAGTCTTTATGAATCAGCTTGGTAAATAACCGGTGAGTGTTACCTTCTTCTTCGATTAGATCGAGCTTCGCAGAGTCCAAGAACGTAGCTAAACCTCCCGAGGCTCCTCTAGCGCTCATAGCCCTACCTGGGCCTTTCTTCCAGAATGAGTTGCCTTGATGTTCTTACTAGATCTCTTATTGCTTCTTCCTTTAGTGTGTTGCCTAGTCCTCTACAGTTCCAGGAGACGAATTGCATTATTTTCCTGAGTGAGAGGGATGGGCCCCTTTCGGAGTCTTCCCTAGCTTCATCCCGGATCTAGTATTCATCATTTCTGGTATGGTGTGCTGAGAGCCTTGAACCACATCCTTGTAGGACTGCTCCTCTCTTCTTTTCTTTTCGGTCTTCCATTCGTGCTTTGGCTGGTCTGGAGAACCTGACGGACTGCTTGCTTCAGTGTCTCCTTCCTCAGAGGATTCAGCTCCTGTTTCTGAGCCCAGGCTGATATGTTCCTTTGATTGACTAGAAGCAGCAGATTTTGGGATTGGGGCGATTGGATCTTGTGATGCTTGTGTTTCTTCCTCTTCTGGGACGAAGATAGGAGATGGAGCTTCACTGGGAGGTTCCTGGAAGCTAGGTTTTGAACTGCCAACCGGTGGGGGTTCCTGGGCCATTTTCTCCTTGCTTTTGGCATTGGTAGTAGTTCTACTTTTCTTTACTTTTTGCCATCCTTCGGGGTCTTCTTTCCCAGCGGCCAGTTTGGGACAGTGCCTTTGAAAGTGGCCATGCTCCTGGCAGTGCCTGCACTTGAAAGGCAGGTGCTCGTAGTCCAGTTTCTGATAGTGGGTCCAAGATCCAACGGTTAATTTAACTGCCTCAGGAAGGCCAGCTTCGAGATCAAATTCAACGCAGATTCTGGCATAGGTATATTGTCCCTTGTTATCAGCTTTGTCAATGAAGCAGTCGATTCCGTTCCCTATTCTCTGCAGAGATTCAATATCCCAGCAGTGCACCGGAAGGTTGGGGAGCCTAATCCATACCGGCACTTCTTTGGGTAGATCGACTGAGGGATCGAAATCCGGACTCCATTTGTTTAGATATAGCCCCTGCGTTCCCATGAAATAGGGCCCATTTCTGAAAATTAGGTCCTGGTCTTCTTCTGAGATGAATTCAAACACAAAGAACCCTCTTCCGACAGAGTAGCAGGTTACTCTGTGTTTCAGGTTGGGCTTCCAATTTCTCTGTATCTAGTCATCAGTCGTCTTGGTGGAGGGCCATAAGCCCATAAACTGGCCCACTAGACCTCGCTTAGCCAGAGCCAGAGCTATCTTCATTATTTTTTCTTCAGGAAGAGCAATCTCAGGAATTTCCTCCAGCTTCTTAATGAATTTTGGAATTACCGGGATAGAGGGCTTCTTGCCTCTGCTCAGGAGCCTCCGGAAGGCATCCTTGTCCGAACGTGGAGGGGGGGGGGGGGGGGGGCGGCCTCCCCTCCCCCAGGCGCTGCCATCTCAGAAGAATGCAGCTCAAACCCTAGGTCGAGCTGATCTCAGCCCTCACGCGCAGCCAGATATTTTTTATTACTCTAGGCATGTTTTTTTAAGGGTTTGAATCTTAGTAATTAGATATATGCTGTTATTAATAGACTCTATTTCTTTTACAAAGGCAATTGCACCCGTTTAGACAATAATTTGAAAAGAAACTAACCTAAGTATGACCTATGTTACTATAATACTTAGAATTATTTATAATTTATATTTCAATACTTATCATTTATGCTCAATTCATGAGCTAGGGTTTTACTCCCTTTTATTTTAAATAGGATAATGTTTCCTATGTTATTACCTTGTAATTTTTATTACTGTATACAGTTTTTCTTAAATTTGTATTTATAAATTATTAACCTATAGTTGTCTCTATTTAAGAATAATACTAATATTATTTACATTTATAGTACTATAATTTAAGTAGAACATACATTCTTAAGTTTATGTTAAATCTTGTTTTTATAGTGGTTATGACTGAAAGCAGTCTGAATAATTGCGTTAGTTTAATTTAATTTGTATGTGTGGATTATTTAGAATACGAAGTTAAAGAACCTCCATACTTATCAGTACTCTTTATATTTACACGGTTCTACAAAGTATAATATAGTTTATAGTATTAACCTAAGACCTTAAGATTACTACCGTCTTTTAGCTAATTAAAGCTCAGTAAAGACTACTGTAACCTTTATCATATTATTTGACTTTAGTTCAAATAGATACAAGAAGATTAATTGTTACTAAAGGGAAAAACTATCAGTACTATATTTATATCTATCATAAACTATTAACTTCCAGTTGATAAGACTAATTCTTTTATTTTCAAGTAAAGTACAGTCTATGTAAATAAAGACTGTGTAGAAAACAATTGATAAAATTTACCTACTAATGTCAAACAGTACTATGAGTAATATTCTGTAATAACATGCTATTTGCACAGTCTATTTCTGATAACATGTCTGCTAACAATTTAATAATCTTTCTAGAAAGCATCTATCTATTAAAAAGTAACATTTCACTACTCTGAAAACATAAATATTCATTTCATTTATAATCCTATCATACTTCATTTACGTAAACAAACTACCTGTGCTAGAATACGATCTGGATTACTCCAGATGGGGAAAAACATAGGTAGGATTTATCTATCATCACGGTATAGATTTAATCTTAGAATAACTAAGAGGTTTTAACACAACATAACATGACATCATTCATTTACTGACCATATATAGAGATAAACTATAACACAGGAATTAAAAGATAATGAAACCTGTCTTTAAAGATGGACGACAACAGCAATGGTAGGTCGTTCCTCCCTACCAACACCTGGAGAGCGCTCAAACAATGACTTCTCAAGACCCCCGAGCCTGTTCTAGTCTGCTTGGATGGAACTAGGTGGAGCAATCAACAAAGTACCAGTCTTGAGACTTAATACCAACTCTGCATACTGCAGTAAGATCTTTCAGCTGCAAAGCTGTACTAGATCAACTTCCTGCAGTTTACCCCTCAAACACCTTCCTTCAATTTCCCTTTCCCAATAAATTCCTTGAAGTGCATTCACCTAAATGATTCTTCTCCTAGAATGAGCAGCCTCATCGCTCTACATTGGGCACTTTTAATAAGATTGCCTAGGTCTTTTTGGGTTAGTTGTCATTAATTGAGCCACCTACTCTGATCCCACTTTCTTGGGGGATCATGACCCCAAATGTAGGGAAGTTGCCACCTACAACATAGGAAGTGTTTGAGGATGCTGCCACTTGTCTTTTTTCTCTCCACCTAGTTCCTTCCACCACTTGACCAATAACACTCTTTTTAACAGCTTTCCCAGGCTCTTGTCTCCACTTTTATTTATTAAAAATTAAACATTCAGAATTGCATTCCACATCCTTGACTCTGCTGAGTCATCAATTTCCACTTAGCATTAAATTTAACATAATGTTTGGGAATAATATCAAAATAAGACAAAATTATTTTACAAAATTGGGGCATGTGATATATATTTTGTGAAGGTTGTACTAAACTTTTTCAAGGTAGTGACTTGGTTTGAGGAGTTTGTTAAGACATCTTGCATCATCTTTTGGGAAAATTGTTTCATATTCTAGGGAGTGACCAATTGTCTTTTGTGCATTAAGGTTTTTTTATTTTATATGACATGAAGATCTTATTTATTTTTGAATAGAATCTCACTTTGGTAGTTCAGATTTGCAGGTGGAGGGGGTGCTTTACCTCTTTGGAGCAACACATTTCACACCGAAAACTATTGGATCTTGCTTGGAATTGTAACTAAGTGGAATGATCATTGACAAGTGAGGCCGCCACAATTATTTTTCAAGTATGATCTACAAGGTTAGTATCATTTTTTAATATTTTTTATCCAATTGTCAATCAAAACCCTCATTGTTAAAAAAACCCTAGTTTTTTAGATTTGGTAGATCATGTGCTTATTTGATGACGACCATCAAAACCAACTTAGAGATAATTAATTAAATTCTATATCTCACATTTCGTTGAAATCCAAATCCATTTTCCCTGGAATATAGCACTGGTCTACTCTAGGCAGAGTTCCCTCCTTGGGTCGATGGTGAACTATTCAGATCTATCAGTTGGGTATGCTTGAAACCACTTGAAATGCACAGATCTATCCTTTAAGCCTCCATACTTAGTCATTTCTTGTCCCGATCTACTCCCTTGAGTCCACTTTGTCCATTATTGCAGAAACCCTAGGTGGATCTCATTAGGGTTTTCATTATTTAGACTATATCTATCTAGATCTACATTCTTAGACTCTTTGTGGTACATTTGTTATCAAGTTGGGAAATTTTCATTATCTTAAGCCTCCCCAACTTGCCTTTAACCTCACCTACCACATCCATTCCCTATATCTATATTTACTTACTCATTATTCACCTCTTGTACTCATTGCAAATCCCTTTGAGTGTCTTGAGTAGGTTTGCTAGCCCTCATATGCTAGTAGGGTCTCCCCCTTGATCATTCTCTAGATTGATCTAAAGTGACAAGATCTCATCTAGTGTGACAACTACCCTTCATACATAATGATTGTGGACCTTTTGGTGTCACTGATTAGCTACCTTACCTCTACTATCCTAGATAGGATACCTTTAGTGGTTAACCATACTTTGTGTGATAACAACCACCTTACATGGTTTGTCCAAGTCTACCTTAGTGGATTTGGGAAACTTAAAGAGAAATAACCTTACCTATGTGACACTTAGGTGTAGAGAGAGAGATTACAACTATACAATAAGGACTCCAATGTGATCTAGATACTCCTTCCCAAGCCTCCGCTTGGTTAGCTACCCCTGGCAACAATATTGTCGAAGCCTTAGGCATTCGTGAGCCATATACAATCCTACAAAATGGAATCAAATATACCACATGCCATATAGGGATTGAATCTTTCCTCCATGATGCATAATAATCCGCATTCCTTATAGGAAATTCTCCCACCAAGTGAATCCTCCATGTAGCCATGATGAAGTGCATCCACAATCTAGGAAATATATCTCCAATGCCAAAGGGAGGAACATTGATCCATAATAAACTAGATCGAGCATCCATTGAGCAAGCTATCTTAAGTGTGCATATCCATCATGGATCATATCTCATGTTACAATATATGTTAGACCTTCTAGGGCTTGAACTTACACTATGTATATGAAATCTCATGAAGCACCCCCAAACAAGGTGTGAATAATTTTAAAGTAACCCAAAAATCTAACACTAGTGTGATTGTCATCCTACTCTTTTACCATACTTCATATCATTTCTTTAATATCCATGCTTTATTATTGTCCATTGGCAAGAAAACTTGGTATCTTTTTCAATATTGCATCCATTTAATGAACCAAAAGTACATTTTCGACCTTGTTGATGGCCATATTTGTTGAACATATAAGCAAGGAACTCGATGCACAACAACACCATGATAAAATTAATACAAGTTCACTACATGCCTACCAAGTTAACCTATGAACAATAAATTTTCCCATACATCATAATTGTTTGGATATCATATGGACCTAATATATGGTTCTTATTCACCTCATGTTTTCATTATTGTTTCCTCAAATTTATACAAATAGAGGATGCCTCTTGTGGAAAACTGAAATTCAATCAAAGCTTTGTGCTACATTGCAAATTCAAGAAAACCCAAATCACTTCCATGTGTGTACAGATACCAACTAATATCAACTCATATTATCTCCACAAACTTCAACTTGCAATGGGTATAGACAAGTATAGATTAAATCCACTTGTCTTTACAAGTATTATATCACATGTTGGGTTATCCATCCAAAATAAACTCATTACACACTTAGATTTTACCTTGTGCACTAGACTGAATAGTTTGGTGGTTTCTCGATTTATAAATTCAACTTCCTATTGAGACTATTATACACTTACAATTTTTCTATCAAAATAATATCTAATTGATAGAATATGACACTTATTTATTATAATAGCATTCCATGGAATGGTCATGGTGCTAAACTGATTTTTTTTACATTAAAATATATGATTTGATGTTTAAGAAAGAAATATTATTTCCATCATCATAATGAAAGTCTACTACGTCAATAATTAATTAATGATTTCTCTTTAACATATTTTGCATACGATTATTCAATGTCATGAACTTTTTTGCACACAAATTGCATTCATGTTCTATAATTTAAACTAAGGCGAATAGTATACTGACATATGATTTAATGTAGAAGCTAAAGGAGATGATTGATATATTACTTATGCTCTGAAAATATTCAACAATTTAAGTGAACATTGGAGTCAATGAAGTGGCATGTATACAAGTTGTTTAAAATTTAATTAACTATGTATAATTTGACATCCACCCGAGATATACAACAAAAATTCCCTCAAATTAGATCAAACCTAGACATTCAAGTTGATATCCCAACCAGATTTTGAATATTATAGAGGGTCTACCAATTATTCACCCATTGGATTACATCCACCTCCAAGATGAATAAAGATCACTATTTGAGCTATTTGAAGATCTTCTAAAAAAATATTTTTAATCATTCCACACATATCCCATGAAAAAAAATCTGTTCGATTCTCATACGTGTGAATTTTATTATTTTGTTGATTGTGACTCTTTTATCCATGACACATCAACATATAGATTCATCCCAATTGATAATTAAATCAATATATTTCTTTTCTAACTGCCAACCTTAATGCTCAAGCTAGACTAGACCAGTAATTAAAAATTTAATGATAGAATATGGCTAAGCGTATTGTCTAAAAAATTTCACATTAGCATTGTGTTGGTTACTATGGGCAGACCCGGGTTTACTTATAATGTACCAACAACACCCCTAACTCACTGGCCCTTTCGGCAACAGACCGTAGAGCGGCCTGAAGTCTCACCCGAAGTGATCTTAGATGGGTTGGCTAAAGACTCAAGTGTCCTTAACCAGGTTCTATAGCATCCTGGTGTCTCGCGGCTCTTCTTAACCAGCGATATCTTCCTGTGAGTCGCAGTTCTCCCTTCCTCGTGGACTCTGACAGGGGGGAGGACTCCTATCGCATCGCAGTGACTAGGATGATGCGCAAACTCTCCCTTCCGCGGTTCTCTCTATCTACGATATCTCGCACCGCAGCTCCTCTGTTGGTGCGATATCGCCTTCTGTTAATGCGATATCTCCTATAGTACGACCCAAAGTGACTCTCAAGGTCCAAAGGGT
Organism: Pseudotsuga menziesii; assembly: GCA_001517045.1. Taxonomy (NCBI): domain Eukaryota; kingdom Viridiplantae; phylum Streptophyta; class Pinopsida; order Pinales; family Pinaceae; genus Pseudotsuga; species Pseudotsuga menziesii. Next base: position 276,179 of record LPNX010878138.1, on the reverse strand, counting down.
TTCTCACTGGGAGGAATAACTCGGCTAACCTCCAACAGGGTGTTAAACAACCTTACACGAACTTCACGGTTCAACACACTCACATCGCTATACTTAACTTACTGAATAAGTATACTGGAAGCACTTAACAGAGTGACTATTACTATGTGAAACAAGCACTGTTGGACTCATAGGCAAACACTTGTTACATTTAAACTCTCCTTTAACTTTCTATAATGCTGTAACTGAATGAGAACATACAGACATTTACTAACTGATATATGGCATTCATGTAACAGATAACAGATAGCAACTAAGTAAAGCACAATCACATGAAATAATCATATAACACACTGATTTTACGTGGTTCACTTCCAGGGTAGAAGCTACGTCCACGGGAACTGGTTTATATATTATAACTTGGGAGAGTAAACAAAGTTTCGCTGCAACCTCATATGTAGCTGAGATCTTCTGGGTAACTCCGCGCACACCGCCAGGAGCCCTTCTCTCTTAGATCTCTTCTCTTCTTATATTGCTTCTCTTACAATATACTCTTCCTCTCTCTCTCTCTCAATCCCTGTGGATTGTTACATACATACTCTAGGAGTCAGCTACTGGTTACAGTAAGATACTACAGACTGAATAACAGAACCAGAGCTCGGCTCTTTTATAATACAAAGATCTATGAGCTAACAGATCATCGACTATCTGAATAGCTAATGAGCTAACTGACTAACTAGCTAACCTTTTACAATACAAAATACATCCCTTTATAGGCGGCCCGAAGGTCTCGCCATTACAACACTGTGGGCCTCTCCCAACAGTAACCCAAAAACCCTAACTGTGACAGTCGGTTTATCTGTACTCGAACTGCCACTTTCCGTCACACCACAGCTTCCTGCAGTCTTCCACGCTTCCCGGCGCTGACCGTGGGTACTGGCGCCACTTCCTTTTCTATCCTTTGTCTTCAATACCTCGGCCTCGTTGCTCCTTTTCCTTTATGAGGGTAGTTGAGCCCTCCTGTCTTCGCCGCTGCCTTAATTGCAGTGGTTGAGCTTTCTCCTCTCGGCCGCTCAGGTACTGTTACCTTTGACTTACTTGTTCCAAAACAGCAGCTTTTCCTGTAGCTGCGGGACCCTACTCCAACACATTGATAATTTCCTATATGTTAATTGGGATTTCTTGAACTCAAAAATTGATCCATGATCGGTAGTCATTTCAATGTTTCAAAGGTGCAAATACAAAAATGGGCTAAGGAGATCAGTGTTTTAAAAGAAATAGCCATTTCTATTTATTTTATAACACATTGTTAAAAATGAAACAATGTGAAAATCAAGCTCGATGATCTCATTGGGCCCCTTTTAAAATTTGAATAAGTGAATATCAAAAGGACTTGATGGAAAATTTGAGCCATTTCCAAACCTAGTGAATTATTTTTGGGGATGGCTTGATAAGAGGATCATGGATGATTTGATAATTGACGTAATTTTAATGTGTGTATAATTTTTGGGATGGGACCAATCAATGGATTAGGCCATCAAAATATTGGGGAAATTTTGAATATGTGTGAAATTTGACCGAGACATGTCTTGCGATGGGATAAATTTCAACTTGGGGATCAATCCTACTTTGGATTAGGCCAATTTTTTGATAGGTGTAATGCACCTGACTGCCTCATTTGACCATAGAGATGACGAGACACCCAAATTCCATATCTGAATTTAACATCCATTTCCAATTCCGTTTTCATTCAATTACTTTTAATTTAACATCGGAAATAAATAATTATGGTTTACCAAAACAATTTATACATTCTTCTAATTTACATACAACACAACATGAACACACATGCATTTTTAAGCAAATTTCATGCATATCAATAAAATGAAAACACATAATTAAACCATTGCAGTCACACACAAATAGACACTTATCTTTTAAGCAATTATTCTCCAACTGGCTGCATGTGAAGGACGTTCCTGCCAACCATATGATTTTGTCAAGCCAAAAATTACTTTGGAAAACCACCCTTGAGTTGGGGCTATCAATCCATAAGGGAAAAGATCTCATTCAATCCCAATTTTCCCAATTGAATTCTCATGCAATCCATTGGTACCTAAAACCCGTCCATAGTTGTCCCAATCCTTAATTCTCTTTCCCCATCAACCTACACAATGCCAGGAACAAGCTCCCTTATCTGAGTTAACAATCCCTTGAACAACCTCCAGTTCCCTTCTAGCAGTCCAACACAAGATGGACATGAAGTCTTTTACTTTTGGACTCTAGGGAACGAGATATGGGCCAAGTTACTCTCTCATCAGTTTACCTAGGTTGATGGCGTGAAAAATTCATGTATCTCCATGGAATCTTCGTTCTTTGAGACAATACCTAGCTATGGATTTCAAAGGTGATGGCTAAAGAGTCAAATTCAAAATGAATGAGAAGTGATTAAGAAAAAAACCCCTCTCTATGTTGAAAACTCACTTTTATAGGCATAAATCAACTTTCCATGTGGCCACTCCACATGGAACCACTTTTCCCACCTTAATCCCTTTCTTAAGTAAATGAAATAAGGCTTAATCATAGTTTAATGAATTGGTTTAATTTGCTAAGGCTTAGGGAGATAAACTAGGGCACACTCCCACTTTCCCACTTGTGGACTCATAGCCTCCCATATCTTCTTTGTCCTTCTTCCCATACATCCATTTAGTTATTTTCATATTAATATCAAAATATACGTTTTAGCATAGTCTTAGTCATTTCGACCATTTGTTTCCAATTTTTATCATTTTTCAGCAGTATTTACAATTTTCCATTATGGGGTTAAACTGGGGTATTATATTCCCCTTCTCCTTAATTTATGTACTATCAGCAGTGCATCACCGACACTATGTATATTTCCAAAATTTTGGTAAAAAATTCAAGATAGTTGCTGGTACGCCCCCTGCATGACATCCTTGAGCTCCCACATTGATTCTTCAGGATTGTAATGGGTCCATTGGATCTTTACCTGTATGTTGGCATTTTTCTCAACAACTTAACTTTTCCATCGAGGATACATAGTGGATGCATCAGAATACTATTCTTCCAGTTCCACCAAGAGAAAATTTCAATCAATTATGTGGTTTGGACCAGGCACGTATTTCTTTAATAAATACATATGAAATACATTATGCACACACAAACAAGAAGACAATGCTAATGCATAAGCTACATGTTCTATCCTATCCAAAATTTCAAATGGCCCATAAAATTGGGTTGCAAGCGTTGGACAATTTCCTAACTTTAGAGAAATCTTCTTTGGTCTAACTTTCAAATACACATGATCCCACACTTTTAAATTTTTTTACTGCTTTTTCCTTATCTGCATAACTCTTTTGTTTGTCTAATGCTGCTTTCAAATTCTACTTGATTTTTACCATATGCTCTTCCATTTCTCTAAGTAATTATGGCCTAATTATTACTTTGTCAATTGGATTGTCCCAACTAATTGGAGTGTTGCACTTTCTGTCATACAAGGATTCAAATGGAGTCATCGTCAAAGAGACATGATATTCATTATTGTAAGAAAATCTACCAAATATAAGTAATCTTACGATTTTCATGATTGATCCATCACACACATTAACAACATGTACTCAATAAATTGATTGACTCTCTTAGTCTGCTCATCTATTTGTGGATGATATGTTGTGATTAAATTAATATTTGTTCAAAGTCCTATGAATAATCCCTTCCAAAAAATTTAAGTAAAATTTAGATCTTTATCTGAAACTATTTCCTTTGGTATCTTATGTAACCTAGAAATCTCTTTAATTTAAATTTCTACTATTTTAGTTGCCTTATGAGTTGACTTGATTGGTATAAAGTGAGCTGCTATGGTTAATTTATCCACCACAACCATGATGGAATCATGTTGCTTCCTTGTCTTGGTCAATTTAATGAGAAAGTCAATGGTCACCACATTCCATTTCCATTCAGGTATAGCAAATGGTTGAAGCAATCTTCCTGGATGTCTATCCTCAAACTTTACCTTTTGACATTCAATGCACCTTTCTATATAATCAACAATATATTTACTCATTCCTGGGAAAACATATTGATTTCTTATAGTTGGAATTGTCTTTTGGTATCAAGGATTCCCTGCATATGGTACATTATGCATCTCAATCATTACCAATTTCCTTAATTTTGTTGAATTAGGAACATCAATTCTAGTTTTATGTGTAAGAATTCCATTATCTTCTAGCTTGTAACCTTCATATTTTTGTTGTATATTTTTCTGTCGTATTTTTTTATATGATGGTAATATACATCTGTTATGAAAGCTTCAAGAATTCTTATTTTTAAATCTGATTTGTACATACTAATGGCTGAAACATGCATAACCTGAACTCTTCTATTGAGTGCATTGACAAACTTTTTCTCTTTTGACTTAACATGTTTTCTATCAAAATCAAACTCACACATAAATTCCAACCACCTTGTTTGCCTTACATTCATATTTTTCTTCTCAAATAAATATTTGAGTCCACTATGATCTGTTCTCAACTCAAATTTCATTCCCATACGATATTGTCTCCACATTTTTAACACATGCACAATAGTAACAAGTTCCAAATCATGCGTGCCATACTTTTTCTCATGTTCTTTAAGTTTTTTGATTCATAACAAATCACATGTCCATTTTGCATAAGGACTCCACCAATTTCTTCTTGACAGGAATCTGTACATACCACAAAATATTCATTGGTATCAATAATTTTGAGTACTGGTGTACTAGTGAGTAAACCCTTCATCTTTGGAAAATTTCTTCACACCATGGTGTCCAATAAAACTTAACTTCTTTCTTCTGCATCAGATGTAATAGGATATGCCACTTTGGAGAAGGCTTCTATAAATCTCCTGTAGTATCCATCCAATCCCATGAATGACCTTACTTCTGATACATTCATGGGTGTAGGCCATACCATAATAGCTTCCATCTTCTCTGGATCCATTGATATTCCTTCTTCATAGATGATATGTCCCAAGTAATGAATTTATCTCTGGTAGAAAGAACATTTGCTTAGCTTGGAATTAATTTGATGTTCTCTTAACACTTGTAGTACCAATATTAATTGTTCCTCGTGCTCTTCTTTTGATTTTGAATAAATAAGAATGTCATCCAAAAATAAAATGGCAAACTTATCTAGATATTTTTTCAATATCCCATCCATCAAGCACATAAATGTAGCTAATGAATTTGTTAACCCAAATCGTACTACAACAAACTCACAATGACCATATATGGTCCTAACTGTTGTCTTTCATCCTCACCTGATGGTAACCAGATATCAAATCTATCTTTGAGAAAATATTTGTTCCTATGAGCTTATCAAATAAGTCATCAATTCTAGTAAGAGGATGTTTATTCCTCACAGTGACTTTGTTTAGCTGTCTGAAGTCAATACACAACCTCAAAGTTCCATCCTTTTTATTTACAAATAGCAATGGTGCTCCCCAAGGAGACACACTTAGGCGTATATATCCTTTCTTCAACAATTATTTCAACTGCATTTCTATCTCTTTTAAGTCAGGTGTACTCATTTTGTATGGAATTTTAGAAACTAGTGTAACTCCAGTGATCAAATCAATAGAGAAATCAATCTCTCTTTTCAGTGCAAAACTTGGTATTTATTCAAAAGCATTTGCAAGGTCTTGCAATATTGGGAAATCCTCTAAAATTGGGATTTTACACTTTTTTGGTTCTTGTACATGAGCTACATACAAATGACATCATTTTCTAAAACATCTCTTTAATTGAAAAAGTTGTAATTTCTTTTATGCAAATAGGCCTTGGAATTCCCTTCACTATATTTTTTTGTCCTTCACCATCAAGGAAAGTAAATGGCTTGTTATGACAATCTAATATCACATGGCGTGCATCTAACCAGTCCATTCCAATCAAGAAATCATATGACCCTAGTAGTATTATATTCAAATCTGCACAAGTGTTCAATCCATTCATATCCAATGGAAAACTCTTTACTAATTCATTATTTTTCCTTTTTATTCATGTTGTCACACTTATAGTAGCATGGATACTATCATGCAGAGTAGTTTATCATGATTGATCCAGTATTCTACACGAGATGAGTTATGATGATTAGCGGTGGAGATATCTATCTAGATGATGCATAACATACTCCTAGTCACCCTTTATCATGGATTATCCCTTTATGACCCCATTGAGATCTAGCGGATGGGTCATGGTTTACTTAACAACAATAATTGATGCACCTTTTCCTATTTTCATTATAAAGTCAAAGTGTGATTCACTTGTTATATCAGAGATGGATGTAGATGAGTGAGCAGGTTTACAACATGCATGCGGGAGTGGTACTATGGTTTCTCTATTTCATCTATATTAGTATGTTTTACTAGGCATGTAGTGACATGAGGTGGTGATTTTGTGCTAGTATGATTATTTATGGACTTGTTATCATAAATAGTTGAATGATTCAGATTACGAGTCTTTAGTATATGCTCACTTGTATCCACTTTATATAAACTTGATCATTTTTCCTTGCTTTGTCTGGTGTCATCCTTAACTTCACCCATCCAGTTACATCCATTATATTTGATTCCTCACCTTTGACTTATTGTCTTGGATTTGTGAGATCGATGAGCCTTCCCCCACCTTGACCCTTGTGCATGATAAATACATGTTTTCTTGTGTCTCGTATCTAGAGTGACCAGGCCCTTTCTTTAATCCTCGAACGAAGTACTCTTTGAAAAGTTAAAGTGAAATGCGTCAATGCACATAAATGCTAAATCTAAATGATGCAACAAGACAACTGCGATTAGTAGTGTTTATAAACACTAAGGATTAAATGAAATGAATGTTAATAAACTAGTCAGTGGCCAAGGGATAAGCACTCATCCTTTGTATCATGTAAGGACATTTTCCCCTACAAGGAAAAATGGTGGAAAACCCATTGGGGATATGGAAGCTCACTGGTAGTAGGGCTAGGCTGAGTCATTATTTGGATTCCATAAGGCTATCCAGGGCACCTTCCCTTAAAGGTTGGCTAGTATCTTGTGAAATGTAAGTTTTTCTAAAATTAAACTATTTGAATTATGAAATATGTTTGTTAGAGTCTACTGAAATTCAATCCAACTACTCTACCCATTTGTGAGACACTCCCCTTGCAACGCTTTGTTTTGGGCTTATTTCCTGAACTATCATTGTATGTTGTATTTGCTTATTATTGTGGAGCCTTCCCAGTTGATGACATTGTAGACATATGGATTTATTATTTTGCGGAAATTATATATATATATGTGAGTGATGTTAATATTATGGATTATGGTCATGTTTTTATTACGTCTCTAGCATGAAAATTTAATAGATAATGGTACGTGGATACCGATTTAAGTTATGTTCAAGTAAATGATTATGATGCGAGATGCATGGTGCAAATTATTATATTTTTGTTGTTAGTATTAATATATCATGCATGTACATGTCAACAATTGCACAAAATTTTGTTATGAGACTAAACGATAGGTATAAAAGAGCTAAGGGATAGCTGAGCCCTACTAGGTGGAAGTACCTCGACGGTATGATTTCAAAAAGATATGGTATGAGAATGAATTGTTATTGTTTAATGTGATTATTGTTATTATCATGATGTGTGGGATGGTGTGGGGTTTCAAGAAACTCAATCGCCCAAATTGGTTATTCGATGACAAAACCTGAGTACGATAGTCTCAACACAGACACTATGTTGAGGTAGACATAGTCCCTTGTTCCATTAGGGGGGTGGAGGCATTACCCACCGTTTATCCTCGAAACCCGAAGTCATGGGAGGGTTGTGCTACGACATGCTCCCCAAGGTGTGTGATGATGACTAGTGGGTACATGCTGGGGAAGTTTGGTCGGTAGAGTCGACACTTCCACTTACGGGTTCTAACTAGAGTTAGGTCATGTAGTTGACGCTCCAGGGTAGTCCAGCAGAGGAAGGATAGGATTTGGAATTTAGTTGTGAATTATATAGAACAAAGTATGTAGATAGGAATGACATGGAAGTTTTATAAGGGAAAAACTGATTAACTGTGTGTCAAAACCATTTGCTTGATTCTTGTTTTGTGTTTCGGTATATTATGTTGGTGTCATATCCTATTACGATATGAGTTAGTGTCTAAACCTTGCAAATTCATGTTTATGTATGTGTCGACATATAATAACTTATGTGAGTATGTGTGATGTGTGGTTGTCTACTATTAGTGTACTTACATGATGTATGGAAGCATTAACTACGTTTACATAACTCACACACACACACATATATATATATGTTTGTGTAAATTGTATGCCATGCTATTATAATTAGGACTTCATGTTTTGTAATTGTGACAAGTTGAATTATATTTGTAATTTATAAAGTTAAGAACTGTCATAATTGAGTCAATTTATTATTGAAGTGTTTGTTTCTGATTAAGGTTGGTTAGTGATTGCAGTCATCATTAAATAAATATTAAATAAGTTAATTATAGTTACTTGGTATGATTGTTGAATACAATGCTAATTAATAAATGAATAATAATCAAGTTATAATAATGATTAATGTTGATTAATAATGCAAATGGTGTTATTTATGTCATTAATATTTTGAATAACTTAATTGTTGAATAAGTACTTGGTTACTAAATCGTTAAATAAAGTATTAATGGGGTTGATTATTGTTAATCACATTATTATCAACTTGATTAATACATGCTAATTAAAGGATGAATTACAATAGTTACATGAATGATGATTATGATTATGTTGAGGCCTGGAAATTCGCAGGCAACAACAGCAAGGGATTCTCCCCAGTCAACGTTCCCAACTAGCCCGTGACTGTTTGGTATAGGGAATCCGTCCGGTTTGCGGTCCGGCTACCGTAGGTCAAAGTAACAAAAAAAAAGGTTTTACCGGTTGCGGCCCGGTCCACCATATATTTTTGTATTTTTTATTTAAGTATGATATGCACATGCCTAATTGACCATGCAGGGTGATAAGGATGCAAGGGGAAGTCACAATGTGATGCACAGGTTCTTACCTCTCGTCTTAGCACTCACAAGCATCTAAATCACATATGCAGCCATAAAATAAAACTAACTATCTATCTATCTATCCCCGGGGAGCAAACTGTAACTTAATTATGAGTAATGTGTATTGTGCATGCATTATAAAGATAAATTACAAGTAGCTGATGTTTCTTTCTACAACACATAAACGATTAAAGATATTTCAACAATCAGATATCTAATTGTTTTATGAACAGCATACATTACTCATGGTGGTAATTCCACAAAATAAACCAGAAATCATTTAAACAAGAACATAGGTTCTAAGAGTTAGAACGATCTCACGGTTAATGGATAAAAGCTGAAAAAACTAAATAGTTCATCTTTCCGCCATCCACAGCATAACATTTGAAAGTCCCACCAATCTTTCTCCAACAGGCAAACAATAACTCTTTATTGCAAAAAAAAAGTAGTTCTTCTTACAATATCGCTTTACATGTCTAACTGGGAAAAAGCCTCTTTTTCCCTCTTAGTCTATTACATTTATACAAAAAGGGTGAAACTGTTGGGCTGCCCAAAAGTACCTTTTGGGCTTCCCAACTCCTCGCCTCCCAACATTTCATCTTCCTCGAATATTTACAAAATTGTTACATATTGCAAAAAGTGACCAATCTTTTATGAGGAGGGCCCCACTTGGGAATCCAAAAATTTCTTCCATGCCACGGTTTCAGAGGCAATGCCTTCAAATGCACAAGGTTCTAAAAACTGAATGTTGATCTCAAACTTCGCAGCTTGATTCTTTATAGCCTCAATTATGGCTGCACTTAATCGAAGCTGGTCCTCCAAAAGCTGCACACTAATGGCTGAATGATCTACTTCACTTCTCAAGATCTGATCATCCAGGGCTTTGATATGCTGTACTTTCACTTCCTCCTCCTGATATCTCTTCTGCAACATCTCCACAAATGCGTTGTGGTCTGGGAAAGCATCAAGCCTCTGCTCGGCCTCTATTTGGCACCGGTTGTAGGTGATAAGGAGCCTTATAAAAAACTCCGTGAATGCTCCTTTCGTCTTCTTAACGGCTTTCTTGAAATCCTCTGCAGTATTTATAGCAAATTCTAGCAAATCATAATCCCACTTGAGGGCCTGTTGATTCTTTGATGGCAGCTTTGCTGGAGTTTCTTCATTATTTTCTAGCCTTGCCATTCTAGCAGTCAGGACTTTAAGGACGTCCTGAGATCTATCAACGAAATAAGAGGAGGTCTCCAGGATTTCCTCCAATCGGCTATCTACCTGCAGCACCTTGCACCTCTCTCCTTCTATAGTAGTCTGTAGCTGCAACATCTTAGCCTTCTGGGCCAAGACATGCTCTTTGAACGGTTGGAGGTTAACCTGCTGCTCCCTTGCTTCCTCCAGAGCAGTTGTTAGAGAAGAAATATGCTCTTGATGTTTCTTTTCCTGTTCTTGGGTGTGCATCTCACTGGCCTCCAAGATGATCTTTTGCTGCTCTTCTAGCTCTTCCACATTTCCCAGTAGCCGTTCCTTCTCCATCTTTAGCTCTTGATATTCTTTCTGCACTTTCTCCAGGCACTCCTGCGTAGTTTCCCTAACTTGTCTCTCTACTTGGAGGAGCTGCAGTTCATTCTTTGAGGCTCTCATCTCTTCTTTCATGTCCTCATACTTTCTTTTCAGCCTATTGCTTTCTTCTCTTTCTTTTCTCAATGTGTCTTTCAATTGAGCAGAAGACTTTTTTGATAGCTCTAAGTCTGTCATAATCCTGTCCACATTATCTTCCGAAGCTTGGATTAATGCAGCTCCTGCTCTGATGGTGAATATTGGGTCTCGGTCTGTTCCCAACACAATGGGTGTATCTGTTATCATTTTACCAGGAAGACCTCCTGTTTCAACCTTCCTCTCTGTTCTCTTTACTATCCTCTTTGTCTCCCTATCATAGTAAACAGTGTTGAAATCAGGGATTTCTTCACCCACCTTCTGTACAAAGGGGACTAGCTTGAGTGTGGGGACCATGGGTGTGCTGGCAGCAGGTACTTGTGGGTCCTGAACCTCGGGGTTCTCCACGTCCTGGGTCTGCCTTCCAGCTGTGTCAGAAGCTGAATGCTCTGTCTGTGTCAGGTTTAGCCTTTCTGCTTCTTGCTTTTGGAGTTCCTCATCAAGCTTCTTTTTCTTTTCTTCTTCTTCTTCCCTAGCATCTTCTTCTGCCTTTCTAGCTGCCTCCTGTGCAACTTTTCTTTTTTCTTCTTCTTCTCCCTGCAGCCAACCTGCAGCTTCTCGTGCCAACCTCTGAGCTTCCTCATTTCTTCTCCTGGTTTCTTCCTCGGCTTTTGCTTGTTCATCTCCCTTCCCGCCTTTGGTGGTGATCTTCTTCTTGAACCTTCTTCTCAAAGCTGTTAGATTCAACGCACTGCGGAAGACAGATTCTTCCCTATCCCAATGGTGGGTGTATTCAAAATGTACGTTGTTCTCTTTGCAATGCTCAGCTACTTTCCCGCGGGAGTCATTTCTATGGAAAGGCATCTCGCCAAAATGAAACCTTTCCAGCTCTTCTACAAATTCATCAGCTTTCTTCACCCTAGTGAACCTATAACTTCCTAACTTGAAGGGAAAAGGAGGATAAGCAGTCTTCTTGTGCTCGAACAAAAAGCTCCCTATGCCATCCAAGAAGACTTACCTGACTGCCTCCTTGTGAATGATGTAGTCAGTGGCGTAGTTGGGTAGCAGGGAGGGTGCTCTTGAACCTCCAAACATCCTGAAGTAGAGGCCATCTTCCGTCAAATAATAATCTGCATACTCCTCCATTACTTGCAGTGCCTCCTCTGACATACAATCACACTCCTTCAGGAAAATGAGTGTGTATAAGGGCATGATGAAGTGTTCACAGACTTCTTGATAATGACTGTGGTACTGGTGTGCCCACAGTGGCTTGTATGCAACATAAACAGGCATCCTCTCCCTGTCCCAGATGCACCTGAGGCCGGGGAAAGGCTGATTGCATAATATACAATCGACAAGTATGGAACTCATATAGAATTCAGACCTTTTTTGGGATACTCCACCCAAGGCTGAGGCCAAGCAGGCAGAGAGACTGTTTGATACAATGCTGGCCCAGTTGAAAATTGTCCCCTAGGTTGCAACATAAAAAATGATTGGTATCCATTCTAATTTGAAGAACCTGCCATGAGCTCTTCCAAAGATCCTGTTAAGTATTAAAGCTATGAACCTATATGGGGTTCTTAAGCTTGCAGTATCATAATCACCCGTCGGCCTGGTTCTGAAATGTTTTCTGGGCAACAACATTCTTTTCATAGTTTCAACAAGGTCCATTCTAACGTTGTTCAGCCAATCATCAGATAAAAACACTTGTGCTTCTGGCAGGTGATAGGCCAGAGATACATATCCTGGGCTATAAGCGGCATAGCCCTGTTTGTTGACATTCTCCACAATCATCGTGGTTACATCTACCCGGGGCAGAATCCAACCAATTACTTCAGAGCATGGGAACGGCTCTGGCCTGGTGGCAATCTTCATCAGTGAAGATCTCTCTATGTTGGCATATATGGATTCTTCTTCCAAGCCCATATCAGGAACTTCTCTGCGTGTGACCAGCCTGTAAATCTCCCCCCACTGGTATTCAGGTTTGACACCAGATATACACTTAGTGTCTTCGTATATGTATTCTGTTTTGGTGACAACTTCCACTTCTAGGTCCTCCTCGACCACAGGGGCCTTCTTCTTTTGCCTCTTTGACATTTCGAATTCGAAAACCTCCTGCCATATATGACATTGTAAACATTAAGCCATTCCCGGTTAAGCTGCAAATATTTATATAACAAAGTACATTGTTTCAATATTTCTATGTGTACCATGACAACAATTAGTTAAATGAAACCAAAATGTGCAAAATAGTTCTATCAACAAATTTGAGCATGAAGCAAATCTACATAGGAATGAAGAAAACTTGAGCTATCAGCGGGCGCCATGACCATCTCACTGTGGGGATTGACAGGGGGACTCATGAAAAAATTCAACGGTACGCTTGAGGGAACAAACTACTGTCTGTGCAGCTGTGGTTAAAACTGATACACCGCGGCGCTATATACCCCAACCCGACTCGGGATCGAAACCGGCCGCGAAACGGTCGCGCGGAACAACATGGCGAAAAATGACCAGGGTTTAAATGATGCAGGTAAAAAAAAACTGGACAAACATTCCAAATCCCCACAGGGAACAGCCACGGCAAACCTATTCCTACCCATGACATCACACAGGGCGGATTGGTGCAGACAGCGTAACGACCGTTTGCACCAAACCCCCTCATTCTCTATGCACAGGGTTGCATAACAAATGGCGATGAAGTAAAACATCCTAAGGGTCAAACCACCCTCCCACGGATAGTTAAGGTAAAAATCCCCAACTATATAGGTGCGCAACTAACGGGGCCAAGGAAAAATGGCCGCGTACAAACCCAACCATAACAAACATCAACCAAATGCTCAAACGGAACGGGGAAAGGCAAATACGAGCCTACCTAGCACTGTAGCGTGTATGGCGGAAGAAAAGGTGGTTAAGCTCCCACTGTTGAAGCCACCTGGAACGAGAGTACACCGACAGCAGGGTCCAACCAAGCTTGAGGGGATGACAGCACGACGAGAGTGACAGTGGGCAAGTCGAAACGACAATCCAAATAGAATAATCGAAAATAGACCTGGCCCCATATATATATATAAGTCAACACGTGCGGCGGGGAAAAAATAAAATCGGACAGCGGAAGCCAAACGGATCGGAAGTCGAAAGTGTAACTCCTTCCGCAACGACAGATGGCCAAATCGCTAAGCCATCCGCGGAGACATACGCAGCGGAACCTCAGAAGACTAATCGTCGGGACAATAGTGGAACGGGAGCCGCAACAGCGGAGCCATGAAGGATAAATCAATCTGCAACGCAAGGTTTGAATCGGAAGTGGAAACAATACAAGACCGGAAAGGTTAATGTTTCTTTCATCCACAACGACGGAACCACAAAGGATGTTACGCCCCAGCATACAATGCCTGAATCGGAAGGGAAACCACTAAGGGATTGGCAAGGTTAACGCTTTCGGTAGCCGCAACGGCGGAGTTTAAAATGACTCAGTGACCGGAAAATAAAAAAGCTTTCTGCAGCCGCAACGGCGGAAGCCCAAGACTTACGAGATCGGTGAAAATAACACGGCGGGAGTCGAAAGCCAAAACAGTAATCGAAAGGGTTAGCAGTTTGCCATCCGCAACTGCGGAGGAAGAAGTAATAAAGGTTCTGATGCAAAACCAAAAAGCGGCCGATGTGAAAACCAACGTATCGGAAGAAAAATGAAGTCAAGACTCATTATTTCTCTGCAACGGCGGGAGAACCAACCAAATAAACTTCCGATTCAAGCATGTTGAAAACGCATTTTAAAGCAACGATCAAGTTTGATCAAACCATGGATTGTTTCAAGCGTTAGAGGAAAATCTAAAACAAATGGTAGATCAATCCAAGCATTAGAAATGATTTTCTAGAAAATCATTAGATCAAATCAAAGAAGAAAACCAAACTAATCCAAGCAAAGGAGGGTCCTGAAATTTTTTGAAATTTTGGGAAAATGTTGCAGCTGCAACAGATTATTTATAATTAATTAGGATTAATCAGAATGTGGTAATAAATAAATATTAACTAAGAACTTAATCATAATTAATGTTTAATTGTTGAATAAGGTAATTAGCTTCACAAATGTTCTTTAAAATTTAATTAGTTAATAAATAAATAAATTAGTCTTAATTATAATTATGTTAGACAATGGAATATAGTAACAATTAAATAAAAGACATTTAAAATATATATATATGTGTGTGTGTGTGTGTGTGTGTGTGTGTAGTTAGAATATTGAATACGTATATTGTCGTGTTATGTTGAAAGAATAGTAAAATGAATGGCAGTGCAACTTTATTTTTTTAAGATAATAAAATGATTAACTTACAAGTAACCACTCAAACCCATGTTGTTGAGTGGAATTATGGAAAGCTGACAAGGTGGATGAGAGGGGAGTTGAAGCATTAATTATGGGGATAAGGTAGTAATGATGGGAGGAAGAGTCGGTGAAGAGTAGGATATAGGGGGAGAATGTGCAGGTTTTGGTGGATCCAGAAGAGGAGGAGAGAATTGAGAAAGAGTTGGTTGGATTTTCAAAGGGAAGGGAATTTGTATCTACTAGTTGGACTATACTCAGGTTTTGGGCTTGGAGGTCCAAGAACTCAATTCTTGGACCTAGGAAGTCGACGAGGCCTCCTGGTTGGCAGGGTGGTGGATTGGTCTGGACAGTTGAGTTTTCTGTTAGAGGGGAGCTTGCAGGTTGCATGGATAAGGAGCTTGAAGGGAAAAATGGCTAAATCTACAGGTATTTTAAATTACTATTTCAAATTATAAACCAAAGGAGAACTGTATGAACATGCCTCCACAGATATGTTATGTTGTCAATTTGATTATACCATATTCTAATTGTTTTATGCCTGCATAAAAAATAGATAAATATATTTTTTTACAGAATTAAACAGGTTAGCAGGTTATCTTAGAACCAATTGATAAAACAAAACTTCCAAGGTTATATTCTTATTAAAAAAATCCAAGGACTTGGTTAGGCCCTTACACCCCTTCCCTAATGTTCTATGTGTTGAATTTGTGAACCATTGGTCTACAAAAAAATGAGAGCAATTGTGGAGTAGGATTATACAGTGGGATATCAAGAACAATGTACACTGAAAAAGACAAATTTGAGACAAATCTGATAAGAATTGATGAGTTAATTACAACATTAATCCAATAGTGATACAATGGTGTTACAATAAAGAGAATTTGAATCATCTGGATAAGATTTGAATCTACCAACTAAACATGACTGACTGGGTAACTCATTGTGTCTAAATCACTGCATGGGAGCCACTAATATAACTCATGTTGTCTAAATCAGTCTACAATCAGTTAAACTAGTTAAATCGGTTGAACTAGTTAAACTGTTGAGGTACGTGGAAAAATGCTCCACTTCCCCATGTAACCATGCAAAACTAGTGCTAGACTAACTGAGAGTGATCTAACTAATTGTAACTAGAGGTTGACTCAACATAACTGCCTACCTACCACAGCCAAATGATGGAGGCTACTGGAGGCACTCAGAGTGGCTCCTAAAATGTAGGGATTGGCATAGGTGGAACCAAACGACACCAGTGGCACCAATATTATGGTGGCACCAAACTCACCCAAATGACTCCTAAGTTATGAAATATGATCAAATAAACTATATATGCAAAAGGGAGGATGATTTAATCCTAACACCCCCCCTTAATCCTAACTTGGAGAACTTTGGGCCCTGACAACTAGGCCAAATTTCACCCATACAATCTAATGAAAAATAAAAACAGATTAATAAACTAAGGGAAATGGGGAAAACCTTATGGAACACACCCCCCCCCCCAAAAAAAAAAAAAAAAAACCTTTAGTGAATAAGGTAACAAGCTATACTACTTAAGAGAAAATGTTTCTGTTTAAGTAAAAAACTGTGAAAATTTTGCTTCAATTTGCAACTTTGTGGAGCATCCATGCAAAATCATGGATCTTCTGTGCATCAACATCCTGGGACTGTGCATGTGAACCTTTCCATCTTCTTCTGATCTATTGAATGTTTCTTTTGTCTCTTCTTTCTGGAGGAGGAATGGAATGATCCATTTTGTTCTTTAGTGGGCCAAATTGTGGATCATTCGCTATCATCAAGTAGCATTTTCTTGGAATTTTGTTGCACCACTCTGTAAGTAGCGAAGCTATGTGAGAGAGTGCAACATATTCATTCTGATGCTCGTACCTTGTTTTTATTCTATCATATGGATCCCAACATCATTCCCAACTGCTTCAATGAGATTTTAAGCCCATTTAGGCTTCTGATTTGGAATAGGAGTTGGATCTGGATATGGATCATCTTGAGGTACAAACTCAATATCAAGATCATGCCAATTTTTTTCCTCATCTTCTAAAATCGAAATTTTAGACAACGTATTATTATCTGCAAATGGAGATGAAAGAGATTTTTTACCATCCCTTTCGAACGGCTGCTAAGATTGTGTTAGAGCTGAGTATGACATAAAGTGTGAGAATTCATATGCCTTGGAGGCATGGTTTGCAACACTCTTCGCTATAGTCTTCCCAGTTGAGATATCTGATATCTCCACTAAACTAGGACCAAATACAACTTGCTTTGGAGACCGAGTATGTGTCATCTGATAAACAGACAACAAATTTGCTGCAAGAGAGGGCACACATAGTATATTCTGGAACTCTCCATGTTGGATTTTTAATAGAACCTATTCCTATTGCTGGGATCTGAGAGTTATCACCCATATGAATGCTAGGTTCTCCTGATAGATTGAGAGTGGTGAAGGATTCCCTAGAGGCAACCATGTGGTTGGATGCTCTAGAATCTATTAAGTAATCCTTCAAGGGAGTGAGGGCTGCCTTCAAGGCATGGCACCTCTCATGACCTTCTATCGGTTGTCTAGCATCAGGCTTCCTTGATCCTTGTGGAAGGGAAATATTATTCTGTTCAAGGAGTGTTGATGGCTAGTCGATGGTCTTCTTCATGCACTGGCTCTCTGGATGAAAGCCTCTCATACAATATGGACACTTAGTCTTCTTTTTCTTGGAACCTAAGGCTCCATCAAAAGATTCTCGATTCTCCTTTGGATTCAAATCAATGTCTTTGTTCTCCCTCCATTTGAGCTTCCCTCTTGCTTGCGCATTGTTTGAGTCTCCTACAAAGAGTGCTTGATTCTTGGAGGTTCGAAGCACTCCCATTTGAACCAATTTATCTTGCTCTTGTATCAAGGACTCAACAAAAGCATCTAGAGAAGACATCTTCCAATTAGGGATGGAAGCTCTTCCATAATCAAATGTAGAGACAAAGATTGAGTACTCTGAGCCAAGATTTCTCAGTACTGATAGAACCAGTTGCTCATCTTTCCTCTCTAGTCCACATTGTTTACCTTGTAGTACTAGTGACTTGTATTTTGTGAATATTTGCTTAATAAATTTGAAACTACCGGGTTGTAGAGAAATGAGATCGTTCTCCAAAATATGTCCTCGAAGCTCATCTTGTTTTCCAAACAAAGATTCAAGCTTATCCCAAGCTTCCTTTGGAGTCCTTAGTCCCTCAAGGTGGAACAAAATATCCTGGGATATATGAGTGCACATGCTGAAGGCCTCATTAACCTGATTCAATTTTTTTTTCTCAACATAATGTTGGGGCTCAGTTTCTTTTCCCATAGCCATCCTATACAATCCAATATTGTGCAAGGAAACCTACATATCTTCCCTCCAATCACTATAGTTGAAGGGTGTAAGGATTCGGGGTACTAGAGCTGAATCCATCTTTCTATATGCTGAACAACCAATTCCTCAAGAATCTACATAGGTACCTGTAAATAACACTACAAAAACCAAATTTAATCGAAACCATGCCAGTTTCAAGCCTTTATGCCTCGACATGTACACTTTCTCAGAGTCCGTCACACCTGGATAGACTTCTTTGGACAGAATGCAGAGTGAGCAAGGCTATCATTCCGGGATTTATGTGGAAACTCGGTTGATTCCGATGTACAATGGAGATCAGACAAGACTTGCTGCTAGCCTGAACAAGGCTATGATACCATGTTGAATTTGTGAACCATTGATCTATAGGAAAATGAGAGCAATTGTGAAGTAGGATTATGCAGTTGAATATCAAGAACAATATACACTAAACAAGACAAATTTGAGATAAATCTGATAAGAATATATCAGTTAATTACAACATTAATCTTCATTAATCCAACAATAATACAATGGTGTTACAATAAGGAGAATTCAAATCATGTGGATAAGATTCGAATCTACCAACTAAACTTGACTGACTAGTTAACTTAGTGTGTCTAAATCACTGCATGGGAACCACTAGTCTAACTCCTGATGTATAAATCAATCTACAATAAGTTAAACTAGTTAAACCAGTTAAACTGATGAGGTAGGTGGAAAAATGCGTCACTTCCCCATGCAGCCGTCCAAAACTGGCGCTACACTAACTGAGAGTGATCTAACTGATTGTAACTGGAGGTTGACTCAGCATAACTGCCTACCTAACACAACCAACTGATGGAGGTTGTTGGTGGCACTCAGAGTGGCTCCTAAAATATAGGGATTTCCACTGGTGGCACCAAATGGCATCAATGGCACCAATGGAACCAGTGGCACCAGTAAAACCAATATCATGGTGGCACCAAACTCACCCAAACGACTCCTAAGTTAGGCAAGGTGATCAAATATACTATATATGGTCAAGGGAGGATTATTTAATCCTAACACTTTGTCATGCATATGTCACTATGGTGTCCTTAATCCCCATATTGCTTTGAGAGATTGCATCGTTAGAGTCTAATAAGTCAATTCCCTTCAACCTATCCTTGTTTTATCCACCTGCACAAATTAGTATGGTTTTCAATTTTGTTTGTGAGAATATGCCTAGGACTTGTAATGAATTGTAAGACTATTTTAATGCAAGTCTGACTTGTTTTATGTTATAATCACTACTTTATACATTGTTTATGCTTTAGTTGGGATATTAATATAGATGACAAAGCATTGTTAGTCTCTAATGCATCTAGGTTTAGTTATTGTAGTGCTCAGTCAGAATTATGGGCCATTATATCTTTGAGCAGTTTTATCATTGTAAAGATTCAATTCAAAAGTGACCATGATGGCCTAGACATGAAAATCGATTTGGATAATAGAGGGCTTAGAAATGACTCGGGATGTTATGAAATGAGTTTTAGATGCTCTATACACATTTTTATCACTTCATGGATCATATTGTATTGTTTATGCCTTGGTAAAATGATAACTATCATGGTTTATCATCATTTGTACCTTGTACCATGTAAAAGTGATGTAATATGTCCCTAGGTGGCTAAGTTTTGGCCCCTAGGTGACCCCTTTTGACATTTTATCATGTAATATCACTTTGTACTTTATATTTGGGAATTATGAGATAATTTCCTCCCCTCATCATTATTGATCCATGTATGTCAAAAAATAAAAAATTTCCACCATCGATGATTAACATTGTATCTTTTAATATTATCCACTCATTCAAAAAGTGGTTAGGGTTTTGGTCTCTCTTGAATTTATTTAATAGAGAAGACTATTCATTGTAAAGGGACTTTTGGATCTCGGATTACCGAAAATAAAGAATATTTTTGAGAAATATTGGAAGCTTTGTCAAATTCTATTGCATGTGATTAGAAAGTCATTTCTCTTGGACATTGCTAGTGGATCTCTTGCTTCCCAACACGTTTTTGTAGGGGGGTCATGTGGATTGGTAGGTAGCGATTTGGTGGGGCATTTTTGTAAGGATACTCCAACTCTCTCCCTCAAATCGATCTCAACTCAAGGAATATCTTTATTGTATCTTGTGATCATCTTAATTCTTCATGAGTTTTCTTGTATCTCTTTGTCTTTAGCTTGTATTTCAATTCTAACTTTAATTGATCATTTTTGTAGGGTAGG
The DNA here is from genome assembly GCA_001517045.1 of Pseudotsuga menziesii. NCBI lineage: Eukaryota > Viridiplantae > Streptophyta > Pinopsida > Pinales > Pinaceae > Pseudotsuga > Pseudotsuga menziesii. The sequence continues at coordinate 255,536 of LPNX010878138.1, read as the reverse complement.
GCGTATTCTCTCTCTTGGAGGAAAATCGATTTAGCTTGGAAACAATCGGATCTTGCTTGAAATTTATTTGAGGTGGAAGGATCATCATTGTTCTTAGCGGATACAAGTATATGTAGGTATTTCTCGCAAGAGTTTTGCATTTTGAAGTTAATCCATTAATAGCAAAATTTAAAACAAATAAAATCAAAATCATACTTTTAAAGTCTGCATTTTTGTGTATGATTTTTTTGGATTTATTGGACATTTCAGTAACCCTAGTCGCGGTATTTCAAACCCTCGTTATGGCTATTGAAAATCAAACACGATTTAACTAAGAAAACAAATAAACCTTTAGAGTGGGGGTGTTGATTCTATGACAATCAATTTCATGTTCCCTAGGCACTGTGAATGTTTAAGCAAAATCAAAGATGCTTGAACTCTAAATTTTTTATTAATCAATCATTGCATATATGAATCTCATATTAAGACAAATCAACCACATAAATCATTCAACCGTAAGAGACCAAATATACCTTGGAAAAACCCTCCAAACACAGAGGATGAAAAACCCAACAATTCTTTGAGTATGATAGATAGATTTGCAGAGAATGGTTTACAACACATAAGCACATTGCTCGATAAGAGATGTCACCTCAACAGTAGAGAAGAGATAACCAATACACCACAGTAATCAACTATATTTAACTTGCCATATCCCTATCTTATTAATAACATGCCAAAACACCTATCATGCACAAATATATGTGCCCTTTCTTTCATTATTAGTTTTAACTAAATGTTGACTAACTTGAACTGAGTTTTTTAATCTTTATTTGAATGTATGGCCATAAAGTTAGCAGTCTAACTGAATTTCTTTGGTACTTCTCATTTAGTGCACAATTTCTATTATTAACTTCTGCATGGATCTTTTTAGTTAACCAAATGTTGATCACTTAGTTAATAGGATAACTTAAGTGTCATCAGTGCTTCACTTTTAGTGCCATCCATGCAAAACATTTGCATGGATATTTGTAAGTTTCTTTTAATTAACCAAAACACATAAGTCTTTGTTAATTCAATTACATTATTTACTATTTTTTTATCTTTGCATGGATCTCAGAGAGATTCCTTATTTAACTGTACATTCTTTATTTACAACTAAGGATTTAACTGAAGCCTTTACAATTCGAGTTCACATGAGGTCATACATAGACGATTCAAATTCATTCTCTCTCTCTATGCTTATCTCTTTATCATTTATTATTTACTGCATGGTCCACATGTGTATTTATTTGTCCATCTTATCTCTTATCATATCATACTTAGAAGAATTATTCCATATTGATGATCATATATATTACTCTGTGTCATATAGTCTTATGCTAAAGTAATTCACTCTAGGCGTAAATAAGCCCTAAAGGAGACTTATAGCACTCAGTGACCATGACTAGCAATATATCACATAGTATAACCACATGTGTAATGTCCTCATCTGATTAGGCATTGAGGACCAAAACCACTAACCTATGTGATTCCTGTGGGTTTGAGCGGTTACTGACAGTTAGGGAATCATCTAAAGACTAATGCCATCTATAGAAAATCTAGGGCATTAATATGTTATCACCATTAGGTCAAGAAGGGCCACTGGGGCCAAAGGCCACCGTCATGCATGCCATCTAAGCATTATTTAATGATGCATGCATGCAAGTCAACTGCAAATTAGAAATTAAAGTGACCTAATTAGGTCAAAAGTTAGGGTTTTCGCAGTTGAAAGTTATAAAAAGGAGATAAAGTGAAAGGAGACTCACTTTTGATGATTATTGATTTTGGAGCTCTTGAGTAGCAGCATAGCGTGCAGCACAGCAGTTGGGGTTGGAGACGACGTCTTTGACTAGCGGGGTTTCGGTAGTGAGATATCTGCCCTAGTTTCATTCAGGGTAAGCCATACAGGTTCACCGTTCGCTCTTCAATTTATTCATAGTTATCTAGTATACAGCAGAGATTGTTTGCAGGGGCACGTGTGCAGCCGTAAGGGGTTTTTAGCTGGAAATCCCAAATCATTTGCTGGGTCTTCAGATCTCAATTTACCTTTGAAACCTAGGCACCATTTTCATCATCGGTATTTTGCTCCAATACCCGGTGATTATCAGATCCGATCGTGCTCATCCTGAGCAGTTATCATCCATTTTGGGATCAGGGGGGCGTGAGCAGCTGCACCTCTAGAACAATTCACTAGCCTGCGTAGAGACTTCAGAATTTCTATATGTGCCAGGCATTCTCTCTGACATAGGAAGGCTATCGGTCCTGCAAATCATTAGCTTCATTGGACACCTCCTTCACTGAAAACGTCACCCTTGCTAATTTGGGGTTCGTGCTGCTGGGGTATCACCGTAAGCAGAAGATACCATGTCATCTCCGATTAAGCTTGATGCATGCATATTCTCTCAGGAGCAGTCTAGCCCGCTTATCAGTGGTAAGTGTTCATTCTATCCTACAAACCATAACCCTAATTTTTCCTATAAAATATGGAATTTTGCATGGCAGTTTGCATGCCCGGTTGTTTCAGTATATTTGCATAGAATTAGAAAATATCAGGATTTGGGATATTACAACATGGCTTGATACAACACAAGTCCATCTCCATAATTGGAGATCCATTCTCATAGGGTACCATCTATGAGAATCATTGACTTGATACAGCACAAGTCCACAGTCTTGATACAACACAAGACTCCAGTATTGCTACAACATAAGATCACAGTACAAGCATCCCACCTCAATACATGAGGACATAGATATCATTAGATACAACGCAATGTCTTAACTTGATACCACACAAGTCCTTAACTTGATACAACACAAGTCTTGAAGAATGACTCTTGATGATGTACATTTAACAAGAGCCACTCTTTTAGAGATAGCTATATGTTTTGGGAATTATTTTCTTCACAAAATTGTTGTTCATCTTTAAATCTGAAGTCTCACTGTCAAAATGGTTTCCAAAGGTTAAAATTTCTTGATGCTTTCCTTCGAATTACTTTGGTGTTCATATAAATTCTTCACAGGTTTCCTATAAGACCCAACGCATGCATTTCTCATTTCATATGGCCAAGTATTGTTGACTATCAAATTCATTTATCTTTCATATAGGTTAAGTTATATTGGGTTTTCTTTCATTACTTAGTTAATGTCTCGAATAACCCAAATAGAACCCAATTCCTACTCTCAACGAACTTCTTTTGGGCTTTATCCTTCTTGTTTTGAATTGTTTTCATTTGATGTGGGCGTCGCCGTTGGAACAATAAACTTGGGATTTGGGCACAATTTGCATCACGAAAAAAAGTTAAATCTTTTTTGCATCCAGTCACATTTGTCTATTTTCTTAAAAGAGAATGGTTACCCTAGCCGCTATTTAGAATGCCAATCAAGGTTTTATTTTAGTTTGTTCGTTGCAATCGATTTGGCATAGGGTTGGGACGTTTACAAGTATTATCTTTATTGTCCGATTTCATTTCATTCTACAAGCTCTCTTGGGTCGAGTTTCATATTTGTGAAGAGATCGGATCATTTTTTCTGAAAAACTGGATGATTTAAAAATAAAGTAAAATAAAAAACGATTCTATCTCCCTCAAGCATTTTCACTATAGTTTTAGAAAGGGATCTATTGTCCATTTTAACCTGACGTCTTGACGTCTTGTATTTCAAAATATTCATGTCGATTTCAATTGGTCGTAGATGGATCCATTACTTCTGGGTCAATTTTCCATTTCATTGTGATAGGGTACATTTGGGTCAATTTTCCATTTCATTGTGATAGGGTACATTTGGGATTTTTATTTGTTTATATTAAAACAAATGTAAAGGTTGCATGAGATTGGGTTTTCATTGTTTATTAAATTGCTTAGTAAAATCGAATTGAAATATATTCCTTCCACAAAGCAAACAGTTATCATATGGTTGGAAGATAGATCTGGCCTTGGCTGTTTGCGTGGAATAATCATTATTTAGCATTTGAATTATTGACAATTTAGTGTGACCGTTTATTAGTCCCTGCCATTGGCTAGCAGGGACTCTTGTAATCGGCTTGCCGCCGTTTACATTAGTCTTTGCACGGAAACCAATTTTTTGCACGGAAACCAAATATTTAACCAAGGTTTTAAGGAGATGTCGGTTTTAGTCAATATATCACCTCTATCTCGACCAATGACAATGTTTTAACCGTTATATCCTCCAATCAACTACTTAGACCTCCTATTTGGCCTCAAATCTAGGCCAGTTTCACTTTTTATGTTTCAAACTTAGGATTAAAGTACGAAAACATCACTGAGATCTAATTGATACATTAATGCTATAACATTAGTTAGCTAAAATTAAATGTTAGCCATAATAGCATTTTTGTTAAGGTTTCATTTTGGTTGGATAATTGGATTCCTGCATGTTTGCCATCTGTTCACCTCCATGTGTTCTAATGCCACCGCCTCTAGCTACCGCCGCTTCATAGAACATTTCTTACAATTATCATAAAGGGCCGAAGGATCTGCAATATGAATGGGCCACTCACTGCGATTGCCTCTTCACCCCTTCAAATCTATGTGGGAGCATTGCTTACAATTATCATCAAGGGCCTGAGTATCTGCAATAGGGCCTGAGTATTGCAATATGAATCTTTAGCTTTGGATTCTGATTTGTCTGAGTGGTTGCTTATTGGTAAGATCAGATCTTATTGGGGTTTTTCCCACCATCTGATACTGCTTAGGGTATCCGCTCAGACCAGATGATAACGGCTGGGCTCGGCTCCGTCAGGTCAGGATGCTTTTCTCTCGTTAGATGCTTTCAGCTCCGTTGGGATGCTTTTCTCTAGTTAGATGCTCTCGAATCCGTCTGGATGCTTGCTCTCTAGATGTTAGATGCTTTGGGTCTCTCTCGGCTATATGTCGGCTAGCTCGGCTCGGCTATGTCGGCTAGCTCGGCTCGGCTCGGTCCGGATGCTTATATTTTTTTAAATGCTCTCTGCTATATGTCATTTAAATTCTCTCTGCTATATGTCAGGATGGCTGTTCCTGCAGTTTCTTTGATTGGAGAATTTGCAATCAGTTAATTGTAAGTTGTTTCAATATTTCATTATTACAATAATTTTGCAAATATTTGTATCTCCCAACTTCCTAAGAAACCTTTGCACCTTCAAAATTGTTGAATAAGTCATTCAAAATCTTTTTTCTTGGATGTGCAGAATTGAATGTAAATATAATTTTTTTGAAGAAATATTCATTAGTAAATTGTCAGCGTACATTTGTTACAGGTTTGCCATGTTTTATTCATCCTCCCCATTTCACTGATATTCATTTGTTACGGGTTTTCCAAGTTTTATTCATCCTTCCCATTTCAGTGATATTAGTTTAAGTAATCCGTTGAAAGCCTCCTTAGTTCTTACAATAAAGAGTGCAAACTCAAATATTGAAATCGCCATAATAATGTTGTTTCGGTTTTAAATCCAACCCGTTACACCACCATAGCAAAAATTTTCTTGACTTTTGAAATTGAAAAAAATAATGTCCATACTTGTATAAAAAACAACAGTTTTAAATCCAACCCATTACACCACCAGAGCAAAAATTTTCTTGACTTTTGAAATTGAAAAAAATAATGTCCATACTCGTATAAAAAATTATGTAGATAGCCATATAAAAAATTATGCTGATAACAGTATTTATTTTGGAATAGGGCGAGGGGTTCCAAGATTTTCAAGATTTTGAATATTCAGTGTTGAGATGAGGGAACGAGCTTACTTACCTCAATGTTTTTGACATGCCCTCAAAGCGCCTACAATACAAATTCTCAACAGCTCTCATGGGCATCGTCTTCTTCCTACTCTATGGGCATCATCTTCTGCCTACTTTAAATGGAATCCACCCTCTGACTTACCTCACATGCAGCATTCACCGTTGGGCGATCACAACCATGTCCATACTGGGTTGCATCATCCCACGAGCTTCGGGACAGTGGTCGGTGCTTATTGTTCCGGATTCCAACAAAAAATGGTAATTGTGGCCACCAAAGTTCAGAACTGAGTGTTCAGCGAGTGCTTGATGAAAAGCTGAAACCGCTTGGTGTATAGTGCTTGATGAATAGCTGAAACCACTTGGTTATTACAAAACTTTTCAATGGGCTATGCGACTATTGATGGTTTCACTTGGCCAGCTGAAGAGATATGCATGATATGTTGTGGCTTTCACACAGATGCTGCTCTCCACGTGCGATGCATGCAATCAAAGGTGTGGCCCCGTCTGTCAATCACGTGGGGTGGCTATGCCCAATATGAACCCAATGATTTGATTTACTCTCTTAAACAAATTATAATTTGATTTAGTCTCTTATACAAATTATAAGATAGGTAAAAACTTACTGTGTGGCTGACTTGTTGTCCTCGCAAAAAAAATCAAGCACGAGCGGACCAAAACCTCTTGGCTCAAGGTTTCCGAACCTTCCACAACAATGGAGTAGAATGTTTACTTTGCATGTCGTAGTTTAATACAACCATAAAAAAACTCGGACAGTTAAATTCCTCACGAAGTGCATCAAGACTTTACAGCTCAACAGGTGATGTTTTAAGAACGAGGAAGAACAAGATTTTAACATAGATACCCAATACACTAACTGGAACGCATCCCTTTGCTTATTTATGGATTAATTTACTGAACATTTATCCTCAGAAAGAACAGGTTTCCATAAAACACTGTCACCCCGCAGATGCAAGGGAAAAAAATATTGATAGAAATCAATAAACTCTAGAGGGCATGTTTTTTTAAGAAGCATTAAACCAAGCCTTAGCTTTCCGAAGGACACCACTGTAATTGAGACATGACGGTCACACTTTCCAAGCAATGTAAACGTTGACAAATCCTCATCGACGATGTATGGAAAACCAGGTGTCCAAGTGATATGGTAAGCATGTATTTCATTACATGAAGCGTGGCCAGCTTTAATGACAGTCACATGGCCTCAACCTTTAACTCTTGCAATGCTGTCATTTAACATGTGGCGCTTGTCGAAAGAAAAATATATATACAAGTTTTTGTTTGCTTTGTTCATTGAAGCTCATGTAGAGGGAACTAAGGCCTCTCAGTGCCTCGTGGTAGTTACATGTGTTTTGATTGCCTGGGCCCTGTATACTTGAAATCAACAACATTGTCTGATGATCATCGTTATCTTTTATTGCAAATGGTTGACACTCTTAGTTTGTTGAAAATGGTTACACAACCCTACAATCCTTCGCAATTGATCTAGCAAGTTTGGCTCATTGTATTTCTAGATTGAACCATGGTAACATCACATATTCAATAGTGCTTCATTTCCAGTTTGACCGACATCATTCAGATTCTTTTC
>LPNX010878138.1:156363-233146 GCA_001517045.1 Pseudotsuga menziesii | reverse complement strand
GTCTGCCACAATAATAGAGAACAGAAACAGAAAAAATTCAAATCTAGTAACAATACCATGCAATATAATGAAAAATACAACAGAATCCAGAAAATATCACTCTTTTTTTAGAACGGGAACATGAAAAATTCAAGTTCAGCAACAATGCCATGTATTATAATGAGCGTCTGCACCACAGCATTTATAAGATTTGTCAGAGCGACGGTGCATTTATCAGATTTGTCAGAGCGACAAAGCTACAGGTAAGAGACTGAAAATGATCATTTTCTGCTTACGCAAGCTCGCCGCCGGGTCTTGGGATACAAATTTCCAGGCATACGTCACCTTATATAGACGAATAGAAAGCAAGATAAATCAAATTTAAATGATCCTTCTAAAAAATTTTGATACAAACTATACCAAAAACATTTCAAATGCCAAAAATTTTAACCGACCTCCTAAATTAATTCACCTGAGCGATTCATATATATCCCTGTCGGGACATAATAAGATTTATCAATAGTGTTGTGAATATGTTCAATGTTTGACCTTCCCTTCACCTATGATATTTTTTTATAGTGGTGTGGGTATGTTGAATGTTTGACTTTCTTCTCACCCATGATATTTTAAAATCTCTTATTATTTCATAGTATCATTTTTTAAGTTGTTTTAAAAATGCCTAAAACATAATTACCAAGTTAGAAATGATTGACATTTATGTATTATTAAATTGTTTTAAAAAAAAAAAAGGATCCCAATACAAAATTTACTATCTCATATTAGTTGAGAGAAGTAATACATGACAACACATATGTTCAACTATAAGTTTTTTTTTTTACAACATATGTACCTCTATATCAAAAATTAAAATACCTAACAAAAATTACTATACCACATTGAGTTCGAGAGTAGTAATCCACAATAACATATAAACTTCAATATTCATGATCCTTATATCAACATGTTAACCACAAAGAAATAATGACTCCTATTAACATGATAATTAATTAGTGATGGTGTGATTATATTTGTTCTAAGTTGCCATAAAACTTGGGTACGGGTATGGTTATAGAGATGGATGTGAGGACAAAGACACCACTTTTTGAAACAAGGGACTTGGATTAAGAAGTTACATCAAAACTATACGGCATTGACTAACATTCTTGGAGGACCAACTTCGAGACTTAAGGTAGAGGCAAAGGCTAGAGTCTTTGAGATTCATGTGCATCCATATGAATCCAAACCATTATACACTTTTATGCAAAGTTTCTCATGTGTATAGAAATGGTGCATACAACTAAAAAAACATCAATTGCAATCCATATTTGACCCAAAAAAGATGAACAAATTTGCTAAATGGCCTACATAGTCCAAAAACCTTCATGTTACAACAAATAATTACATATCAAAATCCTTGCCTATATTTGGATCTTATTCATTAATAACACCATGTACCTTTTGCTTGAGTTAAAGGTACATTTTTGTTAAGGTCATGACATAGGAGTTAAACGATAAGCACCACCAACATCAAGGTACATAGGGAGGTTCATGTACTTGATTAAATGTCAGTCTCATACCCGCATACATGATATGATCCCTAAAGAGTTGCAATCCTGAAAACTATTAAGTCCATTGAATTTTGAATGGGATCTCAAATTCTATTTTTTGTATATGAAGTCCAATGAGGTTGGAACCACTTTAATGGTAATGTTAAAAATTTAAGTCAAAGTTACATTCTTCTTATACATTCTCCCTATTTTTCATTTTCTATCCTTTTACTTTAAGAATTTAATATTACTGACTTTGATGCCACTTGTGCAAAATTGGTTCACCTAGTACCAAACTAGTCCCTTGGAATCTATAGGCATCCCCAAAATAAGGATACCTCATACAAAACTAGTCACTAGGCATCCCCAAGTGTCTCCAAAATAGGGGTACCATGTCACCTCTACAACAAATGTCCCCTGAATCCATGACAAACGTCTCGGGTACTTTGGCCAAGTTTCGGGTACGACAAGGTATATGGGTATGGGATATTCGGTACGAGGGTACAAATATCCGATACGAATATGCATACCCTACCCCAAGTACACTACTTAGTATTTATTATTTATCGTGATTATATTTATTATTTGAGCTTCCACCATCTATAAATACTTCTATATCTACTTTACAATAACCAACAAATAATGTTTTTAAACAAAAATAAATAAATAAAACATTTTCATATACAATTCTTATCATTCAATAAACAAAAACAAAAACAAAAACAATTATTTTCATTCACAAAATTTCTTCACAAAACAAGATTGGAAAACAAACAAAACAACTATACGATTTTAATAAAATAATATGATTTTAATAAAATAATATACATTTAAAGTAAATAACAAAGCCTTATCTCCTCATCTCCTCAGACACATTTATCTCCTATTTGCAGCCCATTACTAATAGCAAAGGCTTTCCACCCAGAAATAGATTTAGACTGTTCTGTCTCTCATATCTTGTAAACATAAGCTTCCAAGTTTCAGGTTTCTTCTCATACAAAAGTCTTACTTGGAACGATCTTTTCATCTTTTCTTTCGACATCCAACGATTAACGAATGCTTATGGAATAGTCTGCGATGTATCATAAATAAATCCATTAAATGTTTCAAAACCTATAATTTCTTAGTGACCTGTAAAAACTATAGAATGGAAGGGAAAATGTGAATACATTAGCTACAAGTACATGACAAGGGTGACAGAGCATTCATGAGCCTCGAAAGTTACAAAAATATGAAAAGAAAGGGTTATCATGAAGAAAATAACAAAGAACTAAATCTAAATCAAAATCAAAATCCACGTGTGAGATTAAGGAAAGTCAAAATCATTAAGAACAAATGTACTAAGATTCAACATTAGAAAGGGAAATGAAAATCATTAAGAACAATTGTACCAATGAGGACTCAATATAGTATACAAACCATTGTACAAAAATATGGAGTTCCATCGTTGCTAGCATTAGTCACAGTCTCTTGTTATTTCCGGTAGCTCATATCCCATTCATTTATCAGTATACTAAAAGTGAACAATGGCACTGGAATCAAACTCTTGTTTCAAATCAGTATGCTAAAAGTGAACAATGGCACTTAAGGTTTGGATTCACGAATCATCCAAAGCTTGATTTTGACGGCTAAGTTTGACATCGTTCATGGATTTCCCAAAATCCATGGAAATTATAAGTGTTTGTGAGGGATCTTTGTATGGAAAATTTGGAGAGATAAGGAATAATTTCAATTGGTGCACAGTGATTTTTTTTCCCATTTCTATTCCATTGGTGGCAGGTGCTAGTATGATTTTTCTAGAAAATTTTGGGTCATTTTCTTTTAAGAGTGGATTATTTGAAAATATTTAGTGCTACTATTTTAAGACCTTGGTTGAGAATCAAAATAAGAAAATAATGAAGAATCCAAGGACATGCAATGGAACAGGATATGTCAACAGTGATTTCAAACATTTCTAGCTTTGATAAGCAGCTAGCCATTAGGTACACACTCCAACAAAATGGGCTTGGAGAAAGGAAAAATGAAACCTTAGTTGAGATGTAAATATGCATGCTTGAGACTAAGAATATTCCTCAACATTTATGAGACGAGGCAATATAAACCCTAAATATTCATGCTTGAGACTAAGAATATTCCTCAACATTTATGAGATGAGGCAATATAAACCCTCTTGGCTATATTCTAAATAGCTCTAACACAAAATTTGTATGCAATTTGACATTTGAAGAGAAATGAATGGACAAAAACCCATAGTTAAATACTTCAAAATGTTCGGCTGTGAGGCATATGCCTATATGCCTGAAAAATTGAGGAAGAAGTTTGGTAGAAAAATATCGAAGTGTATCTTCATTAGCTATAGTGAAAAATCAAAAGGATACAAGCCCTATGATCCCAAATAAGAAAAATCAAAAGGATACAAGCCCTATGGCCCCAAATAAGAAAGGGGTCATTGGTAGATCTGTGTTTACTGAACATGGAAAAAAGAGAATCATTTCATCTGCAATACAAATTGTGGAAGTGAAGGTAGAAGAACATCATGTTGGGTTTTGAAAGGTTGTTGAAACAAAGAGACCAAAACAGGTTTTTTTGTCTCACAACTTAGCAGCATTGATATTGCAAGAACTAATAAGTTGCTAACCTGGTGGAACCTCAAGATGATAGTCCCAAGTGTCACATGGATAATACCATCTCCTTAGGTTACCTAGAACCACCAAGGTAGACTTAGACTAACCACAAAAGGTGGTCCCAATCAAGCTTTTCCAATTACTTTCCAATAAAGATCAACTTTCCCACAGTTCTTACTAGACCGATTTCTAGGGCATAAGGTTCCTTGGAAACTTATCAAAGGGGTAAAATGATGAAGCCTATGGGGAAATTCTTAGGGGTTTGAGTTTAATGATTGGAATGGATCCTAAGCAAGGAAAATATGAGTAAGAAGATGTGGAAACAAAAGGTGCAAGTTACTCACAAAGATAGTGACACATGAAATGACTAGGCTCAACAAAGCGATGCATATCTCAAGGGTTTAAACTTTATATAGTGTAGTTCTAAGTTTTTAGTACAAGCAAGTTAAGAGCACATTGGAAATTAAGTATGTGTCACTAACAATTTTAGGTGGCAAGTTTTAAAGGTTACCAATATTTGTTTAAGTTCAAATTTTGATTACTATTAAGCTTAAAAGATTAGATTTGAAAGTACGAGTGAAAAATGGTGTTGGTATGTGTTACGAGATGTCTCAATAGAAACATAGCTTGTTTTGTTTTAATAGATCAGATTCAAACATTAAATTACAGCAAACAAATAGCATACACTAAGTTCATATAAACACTTACTAAGCTAAAAAACTATACAAAATTGATTTTCTAGTGCCTTAGTACTAGGGTTCTAAAATATATTAACTTGAAATTTGTATGGAATGCATGGGATGCATGCTACTTCAACCAACAAGTGTAAATTTATTCCTAGTGCTAAAACAACAAAGAGAAATGTGCATTTTAGTGAACGAAAAGAGTTAATAGGTACAAGAGAAATATGACCAGTGCCTTGTAGTTCGGTGAGGGAGTCTATTCAACCTTTTCCTAGCACTTGAGATGAAAAAGAGATCTTGAGCTTGATGAGGTCATTAATCAATCTACCAAGTTAATCTAGCTGAGGTGTTTCCTTGGATCCAAACTTTTCTTCTAACCTGCAAGCCAAGGAAGAGTATTAGTAAAAGTCAAAACTTGAAATTTCAAACCCTGCAACAAAAACAAGCAAACAAATTAGATTAATATGCATGAATGACAAGAAATAAAACCCAAGAAAAAATAAGCAAACTACAATAAATTTTCTGAGAGAAATTCGTTACCAAAACCCCCAAGGCGACTTGCAAAATTGAGAAATAATATTATTTATACATCAAATAAATAGAACTATTTTACCTTAGATTAGATCCAATACCATTTACACATCAAAGAGGAAAGCAAGAGACAAAATCCACCTACTCACAACACAAGAATCACCATAGAAAATTTTCAGAAATCATAAATCTATTATATTGTTGTAGTAAACTATGTCCCTCACAAAATGAGGCTCAATCTCTTTTTAAAGATGAACAGAGAGAACAATCCCTAATGCAAAAGAGATGGAGAGATGATATCTTCATTTGACTCTCACCCTTTACATCATTGGTTGGGATTAGAACATTACATTTAATTTTTACATGTTGGAAAAATCATCCTCTTGGAAAGGGGCACACTTGTTCATTTGGACACACGTGGAACCAAGAAATTGATAGAATAATACATAAAATGTTGAGATTTATGCTTAAGTAGGTTCCTTTGCTGATTTGTTGGTTGATTTTGATAAGTTGGATCCAAAAGAATGAACTGAAATTTAGCAAATTCACCCCCTATGAAAGGAGTGCACCCCCCTTGAAGATGGCTTGTTAGATGGACCCAAACACGTGATTTTTGCCAAGCGAGTGTTGATTTTATCATTAGATTCACTTTTGAAGAAGACCTGTTACCGACTAGATTGCATCTATTCATACTTTTAAGTGAGCGAACAAAGATGAACAAAGCACTTGTTCAAACTCAGAGCTCAAAGGTCCATTAGGCCTTCCTGGCCTTTTTATTTTTTGTATCACATGTTCATACCCCTTAAGGGAAACTGTAATAAATGTACTAGAATGGAAAATTTTTGTAAAGGACTTGGCTTCATAAGGCTTAAATGTCAATCTGATCATTCCAAGGTGTTTTTTCACTTGTCAATTATGCAACGCTGAATAAGCAATGTATAATTTTCAAGTTTTTCACCGCTCCTCCAAAGATGGAATGGTCGTCTTGGTGGGTAGGCCTTAGGAGGTTATTAAAGTTCACGCGTTGATGTAAATGAGCGTGCTAGGCATTGGTATTAAGTCGTATGGACATGTGCTAGGTCCCCCTAGAGTTTTGTTTGATTCTGAGAAAAATATTTTTTTTACGTTTTTTAAGCCATTTTTAATGGTTTAATTAAAAAACTTGTAAATGACATAAAGATTGATCAGGAGGTGGATTTTGGTGTGAGGATGCTCGTTTTAATGCTCAGAGCATACTCTTTACCCCGAGACCTACTTTTCATATACTCCGAGTGATCAAAAGGTCAATTATGGTCAGTTTTCGCTATCAGAGCATCAAATGACACTTAAATGCTAAAAGTGCAACAAATTGACATAAGTCAAAATATTTTAAAAAGTCAAAAAATGATTTTTTAAAGGTTGATGGGTGACTTTGCTAAGTGGTCCCCATGAATACGACTTCTCCTAGGAAGAGGGTGTCATCTCTTAACTTGTTTTACTTACCATATACTTTATCCAAAGTTGTATATTCCATAGTTCCCATTACATTGGCTTCTGCCAACACAACCAACAATGAATTAATAGACTATAGGGTAAACCTAGGCCGACAAATTAGATCCTCTCACTAACAGACAAATCTGGATCAACTAGGTCGCAAAGGAGCCAGGTCGGACAAAGCACACAACAACCCCTTTTTCCACCTAAAAAGGTACCCACCCCCCCATCAAACCCAACGAAAGAAGCACACCCACTACATTGGAACAAACAACAACAATATTCCTTCGAAGGGTGGTTGCTCAAGGCTGTTGCGGTAGCTAAACGCACCTTGCCCAATATGGACAAGCGGATTTCGCACCTTACTTTTTATTTTGTGAAAGTTATCGGCGGAGTTTATTATGAAGTGATTTCTCACGTTATGCACCATACGAATTAACTTTGGTGTGAAGGTTGGAAACTCATGCGAATTAAAGGAGTGAGTGATGTGGCTTTGTAGGTGGAGGAGGTCTCCTACCTCATGGGAGGTGGTGCCTCCTCCATGATATCACTCCATTACAACTCACATTCATCCCACAAATTTCTCATCTCACTCGACTCCAACTCCAAGTGTGAGAGGCACTCCCCCCTTCTGGAATTTTAGTATAATGAAGGCATTTTGGCCATTGTAGCATCAAAAGGTGGAATCTATGGTTGCAATCATTGTAATATTTCCCTGAGTATTGTTAATAAAAGGCTTTGGAAGAAATTTCGGTGTGGGATCCATGAATGTTTGGTTGATGTTGTCTTTGTTATAAGATCATTGAGGTAACTTGTATCAGTTTCTCTCATACTTGAAATTGTTGGGATTACTTGTCTTTATAAGGAAATTTACATTTCAATAAGAATAGGAAGTGATTCTTGTTAGGTTGCTTCTTATTTTGAAATATATTAGATGACCTGGTATTATATGATTTCTTGTATGGATCTATAGTGCTGCTTGTCTTTCTTAGCATTTCACATAGGTGATTTTAATCCCCTTTGCAATTGTTGAGTGTTTGTTACAAGAAATCCAAGATGGAGGATTGATGAGCGAATGGGATCTACCGTTGCTTCATGTACATTCGAAATAAGATAAGCATTATCCCTCAGATCTCACTGAGAAGGCGTTTTCTTTCCTTTCTACTTTCTTGCTCAACCTTGGTTCCTCAACCTTCGGTCCACAACTCTTTTGATTTTTTTATTATGGTTCCAAGTTATTTTTATTTTATTTTATTTAGTTCTTAGATCTATATTTTAAATCCGTAGAAAAAGTAGTTCTAAGTTCCTAAAGTCTATATTTCTAGTGTTCTTTAAATTTCAAATCTAAGATCTAGATCTAGCACTCTTCTTTCATGTTTAAAGTTTAAATCTAAAGTACTTTGTTAAGAGAACATTTTTATCTTTAAATCGCTTATCTAGCATTAGTGCTTCCTTGTTTTCTTGCCATTCTATTAAAGAGGAAAGAAAACATCATAAGAAGACAAGATCTCTAGCTTGTCTCACTTAGTTAAATTTTACAATTATTTATTTTATAGTTTGACTTAGAAATTTTTAGATTTTTTTGAGATTGTTCAAAGACACTCTTAAAGTGTCTTTGAGAATCTTTTGCATTTTATATCTTTTTTATCTTTTGTAGGTATAAAAAAAAAGAGAAGGAAACTATGGTCGTTTTGCAAGAAAATGAACCATTAAGAGCTCAACGGAGTTCCCCTTTCACCAAAAAGTCTTTTTTTTTTCTATTAAGTCATAAGCATTTGGATTCAAGTTTTAAGGACCAAAGTGCACTTATTCCTTTGTTGTAAAAATTTTAATTAATATTTGAGTAGGCTCATCAGATCCCACTCCTCATGCCCCCTAGGGGGATCTACGTCGGTGCATTTTTCGTGTTTTTTTTTATTTTTAGCTAGTTCAACTTTGATTTCCTATTTATCCTTCTATTGTTGCCAAAGTAAATTAAATACTTAACCCATGCTCTCCCGAGTTTTGCAAAAGGGGGAAATAGATTCGTGGTAGGATTGATTAGAAAAGATTTTCATTTCTTTATCTTTGTTGCTTTCTTTAAATTTGTAAAATTGAACTAGTTGTGCTCTCCCGAGTATCGCAAAAGGGGGAAAGAGACTCGCAATCGTTATTAGTTAGTTAATAAACACCACATTAGGTTCTTAAATAAAAGTAATGAAGGCTCATTTCTCGTATGCTCTGCACCACTGCAGCTTGTCTGATTAGATGGTTGTACCAGAAAGAGATACGACTGACTACAATAATAGTGAAATCCATATAAGCTCATCTCTTGAGAATTCAGGTGGTCGTAAAGGGTGGATACCATAGAGTCATGGGGATAATCCAAGCAGGTGATGCCTCGCCCCGTTGGACACTTGGTGAAACTACTTTAGCGCTCATTTCGAAAGAGCCTGTCTTATTGCGCCAAACCAACAAATTACCCACTCTCTTAAATCACTCATTATTAATTTTAAAATTGACCAACAAGACACCTATAATACTTACACGACACAACAACACTCCACTTTTACAATCATTCCATTATTCATCGGCACTGGTCTATGTTATGTTTTATGTTTAAATCAAAATTTGCAAAATCTTGTGAATGATGTTTACATTGTCATATGTTGTTGATGTAATTTATTTCTTGCAATAGTTCGTTGTGATCTTTTATATATTTCATATTTAAATCCTGGAATTAATCTCTCCTGTCGTAGATTAAAACCATAGATTCTCTTTTTTAATAGGGACTACCCCCCTTGGATTCGCTAGGAGTTAGCCTAGACAGAGTAGATGAGTATCAGGTGACAACACTTGGCTTGAGCTTGCCCCCAAGGTCGCACCCAGTGGCTTGAAGATTTCTACCACGTAACGGAGGTGTGAATTAAGCGGCAACAAGACCCAAATCATTATTTGTTCACTTACATTCTCCATTGCCACTTAAAATTGACTTAGACATTTTTTAAATCAAACTTTAGGAAGTCTTTAATAATCACCTATTAATTGAATCTTGATGAATTCATGATGAGAATACTTGGAAGTTGTCTTGGATGAAGTCTATAATGTTTTGCTAACCAATACCAATCAATATCATGCCAAATATTATCTAAATTCATCATTTTCTTGATGCTCCAAATTATTAAACTATGAGTTAGTTTTTTATTTTATTTTAAAGCTTAGGCAAATCCATTAATGAAAGTATACTAGTCCATATGAGCTGAAAAACACATTTAGAATGATCAAATTGTCTTCCAAAGGATCCAATATGATGAATTTGATGAGATATGACCACACATTGTTGGTTGGTCCTATTGACCAAGCCAAACCTTTCTTTGACCAAATTAAAAAGTTGAAAAAATCAATTTTGGTCAGAGTTGAACAAATTTGTCCAATGAATTAATATGACATCTCCAATACCTTTGGGAGAACAAAATAACATCTTAAATAATTTACAATCATTTAATACCAGAGTTACAATACTTACATATAATAATGATTCATTTGAATCATTGTTTAGGTTTAAGCATAAAAAATATCACATAAATTAATACAAAGAATGAGATTAATCATTTTATAAACATGTCAAGTTAATAAGGTTAGTGAAGTGAAAAGATTGGTCAAATATGACTAATTGACTCAAAATAAGCAGACGAGGAAAACTCTACGACATTCACTAATTAGGAAAACACTAGAGAGTGTGTCTTACAAATTGGTGATGTGTAAGCAGGTACTACTCCTTTTTTGACTTTAACAAAGCCTGTTACGCTGCACTTGTACCCAACACACCTTCCAATGTTCCTATTGTCACCAACCTTGTAGTTTCCTGTGTGAGGTGGATCTAAGATGGATGGTAGAGGGGCAAGAAACTAATGAGGTGGAACCAAGACTGCCTAGACTCCCAAATGGATGGTTGTCACATCAATCAAGGCAGTCTTCACTTTATGTAATCTAAGTCCAAGACAACAACGAGGTAGACCCAGATCTACTCCCGACAGGAGAGATCAGACCTAGACACCAAATCAGATCAAGTATGGCTTGAAGTACATAAGGTGTAAGGTAATTGGAAACCCTAAATCTAGGGTTGAGGTACTAGTAACTAGTGAAGGTAACCGCAATCTTGGGAAACGTAACGGAGACAGGGTGAGTAAGGACAAAGTTGGGACTGTCTAGTACTAAAGAGATAGACTTAGTGAGAGATATGAAAAAGTCAGGCTATCTGAGTTTTCAAGGAGTGGTCAACTTTCAGGGGAAAAAGGTCAAAATAGGGCTAGCGTTATGCTTGGAGATCAGTGCCTGTTCAGCCTTGGGTAATGGAGTCAGTATCAGCACAGCGTTTAAGTGAACCCAACTAGGATATGCCCTGATCTATGGACCTAGAAAAGTGTTTGGATTGGAAGATTCGGGTTATAGTGAAACCAAGAGAAGGAGGGCTAGTGCTAGGGTTTGGAGAGGAATATCTGTAGATCTAGGGCAACCAAGAGACTATCAGCTCAGCGTTGGAGTGTAGATGAGATCAGGATGGCCTGATCTACAAACCCAAGTCGAAAAATTTTAGGAAAAATCAAATTTGGAAAAGTCAAAATCTGATGAGGGATGCTAGGAGGCTGAAAATCAGTTTTCAGATCTAGGGTTACCTGGCAGGAACTAGCTTAGCGTTGGGGGTGTTTTGGAATGAGGAAGACCTAATCTACAAACCCATGTGATTATTTTTTGAAAAAGGTCAACTCTAAAAAAAGTCAAAATTTTAGTGGGGGTGCTAGGGTTTGAGCAGCCAGAAATTCAGATCTAGGGAAAACCAGTCACAATTTGGACAGCATCAAGAATGATTCAGTGAGAGGGATTCCCGATCTACAAAACCCAGAAATGGTTTGTTCAAAGATCAAGCGGTTCCCCGATTAAATATTTTTTTGGATTTTTATTATTTAGTAGTTTTTCAGAAAAATTGAAGAAAAGTAGGTACAATGGATTGACATCTGAAAGAGAAGAGACTTACCTATTAGATCTTACCTGGAAATGCTTGTAGATGCCTTGATGATGATGATCCCCGCCATCCCGATCAATTCTAGAAGATATGAGTGATTTCTAGGACCAATGTTGTGCTCCAAGTGATACATGCGCCCCCCTATCCTGCACAAACAAACTTCAACAATATTAGATTTGTTGTACCATGAAAGAAAAGGCTAGATATACAGAAAAGTAGCAAGATGTAATCATAGATGACAATGAAGCTAATGAAAACCCCCTGATACAAGACGGAAACAACTCAAGCGATTTTGAGGTCCCCCTACAAAAACACTCCAACTGAAAACGCCCTCCTATAGACAAGACAAAGATCCCAAAAAAATGTATAGATCTCACAAAATATTCCGAATACTAGGAAGCAAAATATTTTCCAATCACCACCGAAGAACATCAGATGCAAAGCATATCAAAATATCCACAAAAAAATCTTTCTATTAATCAGATCCAAGAGCTAAAGACCCTTTACAAATGAGAAGCTCTCTCCTTTAAATAGAAATGAGAGAACCAAAATCCTAACCACTTTCAAAACGAGTGGCTAAAATTAAAAGATACAAGTTTTCTAATCAATGGTTGAGATGAGCTCAACATACAACACATGGATCAATATAACCGTAAAGTACCAAAGTAGACTAGATCACCCATAAAGAGGGTACCCCACTCAACAAGAAATAAATGAAGCACATGGTGGGTCCATGGAGTGTTAACTAACTCCCTCTGGGTGCCCCATGGCACAATAAAATAATATAATATTTTAATTTTTTGACTTTGTGCCTCCTAGAGGAAATCGTGAGCCTCCCAAAAGCTCCATAAAATAATATAAAAATTCCCAAAAAATAGTTGTTGGCCCAATCAGGTGCTGCAACTGCTGGAGAAGGTGTGGAGGACATCATTCTCATCATCATGACTCATCCCATGTCATTTCCTTGCCTCACTAGCCTAAATCGATATCTTCAATAGCCATTTAATCATTTTTTAATCTACCTCGAGAAACGTGAACCTTCCAAACAACATCTTGGGGTGCCTGCGTTGTCAAACTGAGCCCACCATGCTCTCTGGGATGGGGGTACTATGGTACAATCAAGTGGTTTCACCCCCTATGCCCCATACAACGCCCTAGAATATCCAATAAAAACATCTCCTTCCTCAGACACATCATCTTGTGAAGCAAAACAACATCCAGAGAGTAAAATGAGCCTGACCATCTCTGCAAGTGCCCAGAATTGAAAACAAACAATCTCATTAGACTCAGAGAGTCCAAATCCATCTAGGGTGTGTTGCCCACCTATTTCGACTAGGCGGCAACTTCATGTACATGAAGATGTACATAATTGTACAAATTGTACCTTGGAAAAATCTGAGGATTTTTCACTTCTGCAGGGCAATTGCCCCTTTGTAAAACGAAATGTCCGCTCCCCTGCGTGGCATAATTAACGTAACTTTATATGCCAGCATGGGTCATTCCTCTAAGGATGTCACCATGGACTTTATTATCAAAGAATTCCTCTTCACCGAGTGTTTTTTTCCCCTTCCAATTAATCTTGTTATCTAACAATTTTAATTGGTTGGGTTTTTCACTCACCAATCCTCCAAAGTGGTGAATTGGCGTTCTGATAATCAAGCTCATGAGGTGGCTAAGGTTTCAAGTTGTTGTCCATGACCATGCTAGACATTTGTATAGAGTCTTGCGGAGTTTCATTATGTTGTTGTATTTTTATTAATTTTTTCTAGTTAATTAATTTCACACCTTGGTGGTTAATTAACTAGGTTTTGATGTAATAATGTAATTGTTCAAGCACTGGCATTTTGTAATAGGGGCTATGAATGCAAGGTAAATTGCTATGAAACCCCCTAAGCCACTGCTTCGAGTCCCATGTCATTCTAACAAGGGGTTGAAGAGATAGACCAATTTTGGTTAGGAGGGGTCTATCTCCCTTAGGGAATTATTTAGTTTTTCCCTAAGTTTAAATTCACATTATTTGATTTTGAAGTAAAAAATCAAATAATGCCAAGGTAATTTTGTTTGAGGGTTGCTAAGCCTAGGAAAATTTATTTCAAATTTTTCCACCCCCCCATGGCCAAGATATGATTTTTTCAAGTTTATTTTTAATTTTTTCCTAAGTCAAAATTGGAAAAAATTTGAAAATTAAATTGAAAAATTAAATCTACGGTGAATTAATATATTTAGCCTAAGTCTAGGCAAATATTAAACCCTTTTGACTTTGGCCTAAGTCTAAACCCCAAAGGAGGGGGCGCCACTCTAATTTGGCCTATATCTAAGAATATATCCCTATTTTAGGGAGGCGCTAGATTAGAGGAGCCAAGTCCAAGGGTAAAACCCTTCTAAAGTGGAGAGCTCAAGTGTGGTAAAGCATTTAAGGAGGGCGGCTCACCCTAAAAACTCCTCTAAAGGTGGCGCATGCCTTAACAAACCCCCATTTTGTGGAGCGCCAATGTGAAAAGGGTCTTTCTAAGGGGGGCGCCAAGTCAAGTGGGCCCAAAGCTTGTAAAACGTGCTCCATTCTTAGCCCTTGGATGACTTTTAAGTGGTTTTAACCTAGATCTAAGGGAGGAATTCGTTTTTGGCATGGATCAAGACTTGGATTAAGTGGGAAGCCCTAAATCTAGTGGTGGAGATCTAATCTAGATCTAGATCTAATCTTGGCCATTGATCTTCAACGGGTTGGGGTTGCTCCTCAACTATATAATGAGGGTCTCACTCCCTCATTTGAAGAACACTCTCATGCTATTGTTATGCTGCAAAAATATTGCCTCTCCTCTCTTCTCTTCTTCAACATTTTGCCCTAGCTATTTTGCTCAAGCCCTAGAGGCTTTTTGTACTCAAATCTTGCCCTAGTTGGGCCATAATCAAAGAAATTCTTTGGAGGAACATTGTGCTATTGTTCTACATTCTTCATGGTCCATTGTTGAGGTAACTTGTATCTTGTATTTGGTTTTGCATATTTGTATTAGTCTAATTAGCTCTCCACAAAGTATTTTGTGGAGAGATTAGAGAGTAGAAGTATTTTTACCCTCTTTTGTGAATTGTTTAGCAAATTTCTTCAAAGTATTTTGTAGAGATTGTTAGATATTCATCACTAGGCTTACATTTTCTTGCAGATCTAATATTTGTTTACGGGTTTTCTAAGCCAAGGACATCTCTCCAAGGGTTTCATCTTCAAATCTGCATTTTCGTCCATCTCTCTTTCTCTCTCCTAAAACTAGGTTTTATTCATTGTATAGTGAATAAAACCTTTGTTTTAGGGCTTCCTTTCATTATAGATTAGTATAGAATTATAAATCTGTTGTTCATATATCATTTAGAGGCCAAAAAATTCATTTTTTGGCCACTAAAACTTCATTTTTCCAAAACTTCAAGTTTAGATTTTTCAATAATTTTTCTGGGTTTTTACTAATCTGTGCTAGCTTTCTATTTTAGTGTTTCTGCAGTAAATTCCAGCAAGTAAAGTTGCTGGTTTATGCACAGAAGAGGGGGTTATGCTGCCCAAAATTGCCTAGAAAAGCCCTAGAAAAGTTTTGGTCCAAAAGAGGCCAAAAAACCTCAATTTTTCCTCTCTTTTCTACAAAATTGTAAACCCCAAAAGAGAAGTTCTCTTTGGGGTATTCTCTAAAGCTTTGAAAAGCTGTTGTAAATCTGTATATGAGTAGTGTAGAGATAGCCTAAAGCACTAGTTGCTTAGATTTATTTTTTATGCAAGTTTTATTTCTGTTTACCCACCTTCCCTTAAGGGATTGAAGTGAGGTTAGTTTAATCATTTTTATTTCTGTTTACCCATCATCTCTGTTACAGAGATTGTTGTGTGGTTAAGATATTGTTTAAGCTAATTGCATCTTCCTTTCAAGTTTCTGTTCAAAGTAATTAAATCTAATTTTTATTTCTGCCAAAAGAGTAACCATGCAACCCACTGATCCGGTGTATCCTCTGTCCCAACTTGTCATCTCCCTTTAGGGACTTCAAGTTGGGTATGAAAAGCAAGAGAGGTGGGGGCTTAGCTTAATTAGAGCAACTTCTTTTCCTGCTACAAACCTCCACACTTTGCTTTTCAATCCAAGATCAAGTACCAGCATCTCCCTTAAGGGATACCGCTTGGTTGATCTTGTTGATAGTATAAAATTAACCTTGCATGCTATTCACCAAGATTAAAATTTGCCCCTACAATAAACCAACAATTTCACTAGCCTCTGTTCCTCTACTTGGTCATCGCCCTTTGGGGTCATCCGAAATACGACAGAGAGTAGTGAGGTTCTAGTAATAGGCATCCACTACATATTGCTTTTCGCCAACTAAAAACGGTGACCTTGGAAGCCACGGGGGGTGAGAGACCGTAGGGGGCCTCACGGCGAGTACGTCCTCCCTTGTTGGGCGCCAGGGCATTTGGGGGGTGACCTGCAAGCTACGGGTGGGCTTTGCTCCCACTTTGTTGAGCACAGGAGCACTTTTTCTTTGGCTTAAGGGGATATGTGGTAGGGGAAGTTACACCACTGGTTCGAAAACTAAAACTTCAAGAAGAAAAACCTTAATAAAATCTACCTAAAATAAACCAGATACATTGCAAAACCGGTTCTATAACATTTTCACTCCAGCAGCACTTCACTCCAATATTGCACTTGTTTCCTTTCAGTCATTGTTGCACCTGCAAAGCAAACCTAATAATTTTCTAACTTGTGGATATTAATCAACTGGTTTACATTTTCTGCTATTTATCTGAGCATTGTCAACATCAAGTTTATTCATAATATTACTGCTCACCTGTTCAATACTGTTCATATTAATCAACTGTGATTATATTATTTTTCATTATCTTGATAATATTGTTCATAAGTCTTTCATAACTGTGTATATTGTTCATAGTTTGTTCTCATCTCATTGTTAGATAACATAACCTGTGGAATAATTAACCTAGACTGCATCCATTGAAAGTTGCATTCTCTGACTCCATTACTTAGGCACTGGTTATATTAAAAGGATTGACTGTCATTGAAATATTGCATCTTGCATTGGTTGGACTGTCATCTCTCAAAACCTTAGCCTCACACCTTAATAAGATCCCTTTAATTTGTAATTAATTAATAAATCAGGAACTTAGTCTTCCGTAGGGACTTCCCCCCTTGGCTCTGTTGAGATCTTGCCTAAACGGAGGAGTTGTGGACTGTGGTGACAGTGGTCCCCAGCTCTCGCTTGCCCCCAAGGACACACATAGCAGGTGGTGATTTTCCTGTTCCTTAAAGTGTGAATTAGGCTGCAACAGGGTGTATACTCATACCCCTCTCAGGTCTCTACTTGATCATCAACCATATCCAATAGACAATATAACCATCTGTAAATGACTAGATACCAATAATATAACTCAGACTATCATCCATCTGCTGCAAATGTTATAAGGTTAAGACATGCTCTACTAAATCATTTAAGCAACAATCACAACAAGTAGCACTCATTTCACTAGCGGTGCATCAACAAAATACATATATAGGGTTTTGTTTATTATTACTCAAACCAGACTTTCAGGACTATACTCACTTCATAGTTGTAGTCAATTTGCTAGTGAAGAGTGAAGGCTGAATTTGACAAGGATAAAGTAAAGGATGACTTACCAAATTAACATCATGACACTTTGGATATGGGAAGGGAATACTCACTATAACCACATGCCGGACAAACAACAACACAGGGAATGGCAGTGCCTCACAAATGGTTGAATTGTTCAGAGTCACAAATGGTTGAGTTGTTCAAAGAGTGCTTATTCAACTTAGGCATCATGTCTACATCAAGTTTGATCCAGGTTCATTAGGATCATCAATTTTATTTCCATGGCTTTTTTGCCCTATATGACCTTTTGGGGACTCCACCAGTGCTTAAAAGCACAGCTAACTGCAGCTTTCATTCAGGACATATTCAAATTTATAAGGTTAGCAATATTTGGATATAGCATATATTTAACCATTGATTTTTTTTGGACCTTTTCTTATACCCTCCAAGGGATATTTTAGCATTTCATTGCTCTTGCCTTTTTTACATATGTTAATAAACATAGTTTTAGCATTTTCATTTTCCATGGGCGCATATAAACATTTCCAATACAGGTAGTACACAAGCTTTAAGTTTTAGCCAACAACATCCCAAGTGAC
Source organism: Pseudotsuga menziesii (assembly GCA_001517045.1). Lineage (NCBI taxonomy): Eukaryota > Viridiplantae > Streptophyta > Pinopsida > Pinales > Pinaceae > Pseudotsuga > Pseudotsuga menziesii. Next base: position 215,119 of record LPNX010878138.1, on the reverse strand, counting down.
CAGGGGGAGTTTTGCACAGTGCCAAACATCGGGACAACCGACCAGAATGATTTAGGCATACAATCCAACCCACCAAATGCAAGTTCTATCACCAACTCAGAGTCGAGACACAATATAAACAGAGATGTTTGTCTAACACAGGTTCTAGCACGGAAAGGTCCTCCATGCCACAAGTCAAGTAGTAAGTCGGGTTAGAAACAAAACTGGAAGGTAATGGATGGGTGGAGATAGTGAAAGATGAAGCCAACACTAGCAAGCCAAAACAATAAGTGGGAATGACTACCTTTATTCTTCCTAAGGAGGGTAAAACCAATGATTATAGATCAGGAACTTCCAAGTCTAAGTAGGGACATCAATACATAATACAAATACATCCAAGTCCATATAATTATGACTGCTAGATCATGACACTACATGTTAATACATGTCACAAAAAATGAATATAAGAGCAATGATAACCATAACACAATATAATACAATCTGAGTCGTAATCATGCATATAATCCATCTGAACCATCATCTGTCCAATGAGAAAGTGCTGATATAAAACTGGGCATCAATAAATGCTCTGTAAAGACTAAATGGCTACATCGGTCCTCAAATCTGAGTGTCCTGAGACTCAATCTTGACATGGGAGAGTGCAATAGTCCACAAATAAAATAATGATCCGTCAAAACTTCTCATCTTAGCATCTCATATGTAAGAGACCTGGCTGAAAAATGTACTGTATCTGAAAAATAGAATATGGTAGCCCGGCTGCTATATATGTGATAACATCTGGCTCCAGCTGGGACAAGTGCTCTGCTGAAAAGAGCACTTGAAAACCTCAGAATCTCTAGTCATCGTACTCTGTTTCTCGCATTCTCGATGAATCCGTCCAGCTTTGCAACCGCTACCAACATGTCACTGACTACCTGCAGCATGTCCAGAGCTATACCAAACTCGGAGACCGGTCGTCAGAATGATATGTGGATAACATATAAAATACTAAAAATAAAGATGCATAAAAAGCAGAAAATAAATCTAATCTATAACCATAACTTTCAATAAACAGTTGATTTTTATTTTGCAGAAATCAAAACTACACTAAGAGCTTCAAAGGTGAGCTTCAAACAAAGGTGCAAGGTTCTACATTGCTACTGGGAAAAGCTTATTCAAGTCCTATCTACTCTACTCTAACCAAGCAAGAAAGGATTGAAGGCTAAGTGAGGTCAGGAATGTATCCCCGCAGATCCCTATGGTTGACAGGAAGCAAAATCTATCGCCCAGTACTAGTAACAAGAAAGCATATGTCACCAACGCAACGGTCAACGAAAAAGGGTCCAATCCAAAGGTCATTAGCTTGCCCTGATCGAAAATGCAGTAAGTGGTTCTGGATAAGGACTTGACTTCCGTGGGAAATCTATTCCTATTTACTGATTCGAGGACCACTTCAATGTTCCGTATAGGCACGGGGTGGATATCAACGAGCTTTTGTGGTTGCAGGGTGACAATCCTTGCGGGGGGAGAGGCGGAGTGAGATAAGGGGAGAGACAGAGAGAGAGAGAGAGAGAGAGAGAAGGGGGGGGAGGAGGCAGGAAGGAGTAGCGAGACAGAGGGAGACAGTAGGGGGCTGGAGAGAGAGAGAGGGAGATGAGGGGGGAGGGATCGAGGGAGAGGGGGGGATACGAGGGGAAACAGAGACAGAGAGAGGGAGATGAGGGGAGGGAGGGGGACGAAGATGAGGGGTGAAAATCCCTCATGCCCCATCTAACCTCGAGAATGTTGAAAATCCCTCAAGTCCCTCCCCAAACAAGTAGACCATTCTAAAATAGACGATGATGTCATCATGAAAAATAGCCCAAGGAGAAAGGGCGCCAATGTGCAGAGGGACTTGGACATAGGTTCACAACTGTAGGAAATGTCATCGATGTAAGGAAACAAGTGTGGGGTAATGTGACACAATGATCAACCACTAAGAGCCCCGAACACCAATCCGAGGGTTAAAAACCTTGACAAGGTAGTCAACAGTGTCATTAAGCCATAATACTCATAAAGGAAGGAACAAAGGGCCTGACCATGAGCACCACTGCTAAATAACACCCCTCCTAGTCAGAAGAATGGCCTCTCTCTCCTTGGGGCACTGTTATCACATATATAATAGCCGGGCTACCATATTCTGTTTTTCAGATACAGTACATTTTTCAGTCAGATCTCTTACATATGAGATGCTGAGATGAGCAGTTTTGACGGATCATTATTTTATTTGTGGACTATTGCACTCTCCCATGTCAGGACTGAGTCTCAGGACACTCAGATTTGAGGACCGATGCAGCCATTTAGTCATTACAAAGCAGTTAGTGATGCCTAGTTTTATATCAGCACTTTCTCATTGGACAGATGATGGTTTAGATGGATTATATGCATGATTATGACTCAAATTGTATTATATTGTGTTATAGTTATCATTAGTCTTATATTCATTTTTGTGACATGTATTAACATGTAGTGTCATGATCTGGCGGTCATAATTATATGGACTTGGATGTATTTGTATTACGTATTGATGTCCCTACTTAGACTTGGAAGTTCCTGATCTATACTCATTGGTTTTACCCTCCTTAGGGAGAATAGAGGTAGTCATTCCCACCATTGTTTTGGCTTGCTAGTGTTGGATTCATCTTTCACTATCTCCACCCATCCATTACCTTCCAGTTTTGTTTCTAACCCGACGTACTACTTGACTTGTGGCATGGAGGACCTTTCCCTGCTACAACCTTTATTAGACAAACTTCCCTATTTATATTGTGTCTTGGCTCTGAGTTGGTGACAGAACTTGCCTTTGGTGAGTTGGATTGTATTCCTAAATCATTCTGGTCGGTTGTCTCGATGTTCGGCACTGTGCAGAACTCCCCCTGGTCACTTGAGATGTTGTTGGCTAAAACTGAAAGCTCATGTACTACCTGTATTGGAAATGTTTATATGCGCCCATGGAAAATGAAAATGCTAAAACTATGTTTCTTAACATATGTAAAAAGGGCAAGAGCAATGAAATGCTAAAATACCCCTTGAAGGGTATAAGAAAAGGTCAAAAAAAAATGTTAAATATATGCTATATCCAAATATTGCTGACCTTATAAATTTGAATATTTCCTAGATGAAAGCTACAGTTAGTTGTGCTTTTAAGCACTGGTGAAGTCCCCAAAAGGTCATATAGGCCAAAAAGGCCATGGAAATAAAATTGATGATCCTAATAAACCTGGATCAAACTTGATGTAGACATGATGCCTAAGTTGAATAAGCACTCTCTGAACAACTCAACCATTTGTGAGGCACTGCCATTACCTATGTTGTTGTTTGTCCGGCATGTGGTTATAGTGAGTATTCCCTTCCCATATCCAAAGTGTCATGATGTTAAGTTGGTAAGTCATCCTTTACCTTATCCTTGTCAAATTTAGCCTTCACCCTTCACTAGCAAATTGACTACAACTATGAAGTGAGTGTAGTCCTGAAAGTCTGGTTTGAGTAATAATAAACAAAACCCTATATATGTATTTGGTTGATGTACCGCCAGTGAAATGAGTGCTACTTGTTGTGATTGTTGCTTAAATGATTTAGTAGAGCATGTATTAGCCTTATAACACTTGCAGCAGATGGATGATGGTTTGAGTTATATTATTAGTATCTAATCATTTAGAGATGGTTATATTGTCTATTGGATATGGTTGATGATCAGGTAGAGACCTGAGAGGGGTATGAGTATACACCCTAGATGGATTTGGACTCTCTGAGTCTAATGTAGTTTGTTTCAATTCTGGGCACATCTCGAGTCCAATGTAGTTTGTTTCAATTCTGGGCACTTGCAGAGATGGTCAGGCTCATTTTACTCTCTGGATGCAGTTTTGCTTCATAGGATGATGTGTCTGAGCAGGGAGATGTTTTTATTGGATTTCCTAGGGCACTGTATGGGGCATAGGGGGTGCAGTCACTTGATTGTACCATAGTAACCCGACCCTAGAGAGCCTGGTGGGCTCAGTTTGACAACGCAGGCATCCTAGGAGGTTGTTTTGGCAGGTTCACGTTTCCCAAGGCATATTAAAAAATGATTAAATGGTTGTTGAAGAAATCGATTTGGGCTACTGAGGCAAGGAAATGGCATGGGATGAGTCATGATGATGAGAGTGATGTCCTCCACACCTTCTCCAGCAGTTGCAGCCCCTGATTGGTCCCACACCTATTTTTTAGGCATTTTTATATTATTTTATGGAGCTTTTGGGAGGCTCACGATTTCTTCAAAGAGGCACAAAGTCAAAAAATTAAAATATTATATTATTTTATTGTGCCATGGGGCACCCAGAGGGAGAGTTAACACTCCATGGACCCACTCTAATATAACTCCCCATGGCACAATAAAATAATATAACTCCACTCTCTGTTTTTTGTTGAGTGGGATCCCCTCTCCTAGGGTGATTTAGTCCACTTCTATATTATATTATTGTATTGATCCATGTATTGTATGTTGAGCTCATCTCAACCATTGATTAGAACATTTGTATCTTTTAATCTTAGCCACCCATTTGAAAAGTGGTTAGAATTTTGGTTCTCTCATTCCTATTTAAAAGAGAGAGCTTCTCATTTGTAAGGGGTCTTTGGCTCTTAGATCTGGATAATAGAGAAACTTTTCTTCTGGAAATTCTTGGACCTCCTTTGCATTTGGTGTTCTTAGATGGTGATTGAAAAATCTTTTGCTTCCTAGGGTTTGGGTATTTGTTATGAGATCTATATATTTTTCGGGAAACATTGTCTTGTCTACAGGAGGGCGACTTCAACTTGGGCGTTTGTGCAGGGCTTCCTCAACTCGCTTGGCTTGGATGCGTTTTGTATCAGGAGGTTTTCATTAGCATCAATGCGATCTATGATTTCATCTTGCTATTTTTCTGTAGCATTTGCTTTTTTCTCATGATGCAGCAAATCTGATATGGTTGACGTTTGTTGTGCTAGAGAGGGCGCATTAGCTTCTTGGAGAAAAACGTTGGGCATAGAACTCACTCAAATTTTCTCAAATTGATCGGGATAGCAGGGATCATCATCATCAAGGAATCTACAAGGTTTTCCAGGTAAGATCTACAGTTTAGTACTTCTCTTCCAAATCTCAATCCATTGGCACCTGTATTTCCATTTTCATCGTAAAACCCTAAACATTAAAAAACCAAAAAATAATATGGCTCAATCCGCTTGAGTTCTCGACAAACCATTTCTAGGTTTTGTAGATCAAGTCATGCCCTAAGTGGGTCTTCCTCAACCCTGAGCTAGAAGTGACTTTGTTGCCCTAGATCTGAAAAACACTGATCTTCAAACCCTACCGCTACCTTCCATGTTGCCTCCTTTTCTCAAAATTTGATCTTTTCCGACAAAACCACTTTTTGGGTTTGTAGATCGGATCTAAACCCAAGTGGGTCTTCTTCAACGCTGGGCAAAAAATGACTCCATTGCCCTAGATCTGAAAGGCATTAATCTCCAACCCTAGCGCTACCCCTTCTTTTGCCTTTTTCCCTTGCGTTTTGACCTTTTCCTGTTGACTCGGGTGCCTTGACACTGTCATACCTTCCTTTGAGTCTATCCCTTGGTACTAGATAGCCCTAATCTCGTTCTCACCTCTTCTGCATTGCTTACGTTTCCCAAGGCAATGGATATCTTCACCTCTTGCTAGTACCTTAACCCTAGATCTAGTATTTACCTCATAGGTCATCTGTGTCCCAACTTGGATCAAATCTCATATATCCTAAACCCTGATCCAAAGCCTTGGCTCACCTAGTGACATCATCCATAGATCTAGGGTTTCCATCACCTTACACTTTACGTACCTCAAGTCCATTTGATCTGATCTGGTGTCTAGGTCTGATCTTTCCTGTCGGAAGTAGATCTGGGTCTCCCCCATTGTTGTCTTGGGCTAAGATAACATAAAGTGAAGACTGCCTCGATTGGCGTGACAACCATCCATTTGCAAGTCGAGGAAACCTTGGTTCCACCTCCTTAGTTGTTTGTCCCTCTACCGTCCATTCTGGATCCATCTCACATAGGCAACTACAAGGCTGGTGAACAGACACCATCCATAGATCTAGGGTTCCCTCCACCTTACACCTTATGTACTTCAACTCCATTTGATTTGATCTGGTGTTTAGGTCTAATCTCTCCTATCGAGAGTAGATCTGGGTCTCCCCCATTGTTGTCTTGGGCTAAGATAACATCAAGTGAAGATTGCCTCGATTAGCATGACAACCATCCATTTGGGAGTCAAAGCTATCTTGGTTCCACCTCTTTAGTTTCCCATCCCTCTACCATCCATCCTGGATCCACCTCATAGAGGAAACTACAAGTTTGGTGATAACTCCTAGCATGTTGAAAAACACTGACACGAAAGCTTTAATAACCTCCCAAGGCCGAAACACCAAGACAACTACCCAGCTTTCGAGGTGTGAGTGAAAAACTCAGAAATTATTAGTCGTTTGTTCAACAACCAATAATAACCAAGAGAAAAAACACTCTGGGCTAGTCAGCTTGATGCTTAAGTTCGGGAAGCCAAGCCTTTTATAAAAAATTAAATGCTAGGACATTTTTTTACAATTATCCCAAGGGGGTATGAACATGTATTTACAAAAAATAAAAAGACTAGCCAAAGACTGGCTAACTGTGGAGCACACTGAACTTCTGAACTCTAGAGATAAGCATTCATCATTCTAAATAACCGACGGCTCAATAGGAAGCTCAACTATTGTACAAAATAGTTGGTAACACAAGGAAAGGACAATGTAGTTGTTGATGCCCTTTCCCAAAAAGATGAAGGAGTCATGACTTACGCAGTCTCAGTTGTAGTTCCAGATTGGTTGGACGAAATCCAAGGAGAATATGTCAAGGACCCAAACACTTGTTCCCTAATCAATGACCCTAATCTAGGTTTGAGAGTTGAATGGAGGAATGACATCCTCTGGTATAAAGGAAGGATCTATTTAAGCCCTACATCTCGATTTAAAACCAAGGTGTTGATGGAATCCTATGATTCCCCAGCTGTAGGCCATATAGATTTTTTCAAAACTTACTACAATGCCAGACAATCCTTCTACTAGAAGGGGATGTATAAGGACATTCAAAAGTATGTAGCCGAGTGTGATACCTATCAAAGAAACAAAAGCGAAAATGTCATGACTCCAGGGCTACTCCACCCACTTCACACTCCAACCCAAAAGTGGGAGGAGATCTCCATGGATTTTATTGAAGGGCTATCCTTATCAAAAGGCAAGGACAAAATCTTCGTAGTAGTGGACCAATTAACGAAATATGCCCATTTCATGGGAATTAAGAAAACTGACTCCACCAAACAAATTGCTGAAGTATTTTGTAAAAATATTTACAAATTACATGGATTTCCCAGAATCATCGTTAGTGACAAAGATGCCAAATTCACAAGCAATTTTTAGAAGGTATTATGCAAATAAGTTGGGATCACTCTTAACATGAGCTCGGCCTATCACCCCCAAATAGATGGACAAACAGAATTTGTTAACAAATGTGTGGAAGCCTATCACCGTAGTTTCATCACTAACAAGTAGAATAGATGGTTACAGTGGTTGCATCTTGCAGAGTGGTGGTATAACTCCACCTATCATAAGTAGGCCAAAATGACACATTTTCAAGCATTGTATGGTTATGTGCTTCCTCGACGGGAGGAACTCGTTAAAGGTGATTGAAAAGTACCTGCAATAAAAAGTCAACTTGAAGAAAATCAAAAGGTAATGCAAGTGCTCAGGGATAATTTAACTGTGGCACAAAATCGTATGAAACAACAAGCAGATCAACACATGACAGAAAGAGAGTTTGAAGTAGCAGAATGGGTATTTGTAAGACTTTAGCCATACAAGCAATTGTCACTTAAGCAACACGGAAAGAATAAATTAGCTCCCAATTTTTATGGGCCAGACCAAATTATCTGAAAAATTAACCCGGTAGCGTATGAATTGAAGTTACTCGACAAGAGTCGAATTCATAATGTTTTTCATGTTTCAAATCTCAAAAGACAGTTGGGTCAACATCAAGCTGCTCAAACGACACTTCCTACGTTGGATGAAGAAGGGAAACTTGTATTAGAACCAGAAGCCATCCTCAACACCAAAGAAAGAAGACTACATTCTCACGTCATCAAAGAATACCTTACTAAATGGAAGAATTGTCCAGAAGAAGACGCGTCCAAGGAGACCGAGAAGTTTATTCAGTAACATCCATCATTACCCTCCTTTGATGACAAAGATTCTTAAAAGAAGAGGGCAATGTTATACATAAAATAATTTATAATAAAAATAAATAATAATAACTAATATAATGTAAACTACATATAAAACGAAACTAACTAAAAGATGTGACCTTTCACGAAGTCACCTCACAACCCGAAACAAAGAATATATACTTGGGATTTACTTGTAATTTATCATCGGAGCTTTTATAAAACCAGCATAGATCCAAATCCTAGGCTCTATCAAGCGCCGAAATGGATCAAATCTCTCGAGGTGCAAACCTCTTCTTAGGTATAAATTGATTTGATTCAAACCAAAAGACACATATTTTTATTTAAGGTCCACATATAATTTTATTATTATTAATATTTAATATTATTTATGGCCGACATATAATATTCTTTATTTTGTTAGAAACTAACATTGCATGGTTTCCCCACTCCTACAATCATGGGTTGTTTAGAAGGCCTTGCACATGGTCTTAAAACCATTTGCAAGGCCCTCCTAAACCATGTACAATAAAACCATGGGTTGTTTAGGAGGCCTTGCACATGATTTTAAAACCATGTGCAAAGCCTTCTAAACTATGTACAATAAAACCATGGGTTGTTTAAAATGCCTTAAAACCATGTGCAAGGCAAACATTTTTTTGTGGATAATTCAATTGTGTATTTTTCTTGACGCACATATTTTTTTTACAGATAATTAAATTTTTACTTTTTTAATGTCTTGTTAGGTAGAAAGATTACAACATCTCCCCCATATTAGATTGTTTTAATGATCAGTGGGCACGATCTCCTTTGAAGCTTGTTGATGGATATCCAGAGCATCCTGAAATTTGAACACTGCACGAAAATTTCCTGTGCATGCTTGGTTTCAGTGTGTTAAATAGTAGTAAGATTTTTTATGGTAGTGTATTGCACTTCAAGATTTCACTATCTCTGGCCAAATGCGATACCAAAACCTAACTGATTCATATACCCCAAAGTAGTCCTGTTTCTGTGGGTCCAAACTTCTAAGAATGGTCTTCGTCATCTTAGGTAGAATTTCTGAGATGCATGATTGGGGTTGTCTTTATGCAAATGCATTGATCCCATTCTTTTAAATCTATTTTCTAGTACACACATGCTGTGGACTCTTATCATGAGTGCAAAATCTTAGTGATGATGAGGTGGGGCACATACTGAAGAAGGTTACCAACGGAGAAGATAGGAAATCTTGTGCCAAAGTATGTACACAATGGAGAAGAGTTGAAAGCTCAACCAGGTAAATGCTTAGAGTTCTGATCCCTCAGCTCTTGCATTCTTTTCTGCCCAGGTATAAAAACTTGTTAAATCTTGAAGCAAGGAATGGAATCTGTGACCTTGATTTAGAGTTAATATCTGACACTTGCCGTTCCCTTCAAGTCTTGAATTTGAATCTATGGCAAACTGTGAGCTATGGTGATGTATTTCAGGATTCCCATGTAGACACTGTAACTGATCAAGGAATCTGCTCCATAGCTGCTAAGTGTATGGATTTGAGAGAGGTTTATTTGAGGAGAAGAAATGGCTTAGGCAATGCGGGTCTTACAGCTCTCATGAAATCATGCCCAAATATTGTACATTTAGACCTGGGATTCTGTCATAGGATAACAGATCAAGCACTAGAAGCTATTGGGGCTGCTGGGTACTTGGAAGTTCTCATACTGCATGGCTGTACATTGATCACTGATCGGGGATTGGACTCGTTAGCGGCAGGATCAACTGCAAGATCATTGAAGAGGCTCAAACTTTGTCAATGTGATAGAATTACAGACTTAGGGGTTAGTCTTCTGCAACAATTGTCTTATTTAAAAGTGCTGAATCTGGCAGAATGTGGGCCAAGAATTACTGATGCTGGGTGTGTCGCTCTTAAGGGGATTTCTACTCTTGAAAGCATAAACCTCTCATGGTTAAGTAATATTTCAGATGTGTCGTTGCTTGCTATCGTCAGACATTGTCAAAATTTGAAAGAAATAAATATTACTGGTTGTGAGTCAGTTACAGGAGATGGAGTCCGATCATTTTCACAGCACACCTCTTTGCAGGCAATAATTTTGAATGCATGTTATAATATTCATATTGAAGACATCGAGCAAACTGTGCTCGAATGCCCCACCTTGGGTCACTTGGGATTAGATAGAGAATTGAGGCATTGGATTCCTGCTCGCATGCTTGAGAGGATCGAAGGTCGCTGTCAAATAGAATGGGTATTTGAAACTTACTGGATCGAGGATCGAGTAAGTTGTATGCTTTCTTTAGGTATTTGAAACTTTCATTTGCAGTGGCAGTAAGAACATGATCATCAGTCATAATTCTAAATGCAGTATGAATTTATTTATTGTTTACATGTTGAATTAATGCAGTATGAATTTATTTATTGTTTACATGTACACCTTCTTGCAGATACAAGTGGATGACGTATGGAGAGGCAGGCACTGCACGAACTGCATTAGGTTCTGGGCTTATGTATCATGGCATACCAAAAGTAAAGACACGCTCTTTCACTACATGCAATAACTACTGCTATACTCGTTTAATAGAGTAGAAGAAATTTAAAGTTTGGTTCAATATTCCACAGAATATGGAAATCCAGGATGAGAATGCTGTGCAAGTATATGCTTGATTTTAAAATGTGATTTTTCCAGAGTGTATGTGTTTCAGTGTGATTTATTAGACATTTTGAAATTTAATGAGAACAGGACCATAGATACAGTTTTCTCCACTGTAAGTTTATATTTGTGAGCTTATATTTGTGGCTGTTCATGAACACTGAGTTACTTTTCTGAGCTTAGGAGGCTTGCGTTGGACTGTACTTCATCAACAGACCCGAATGGATTGTTACTAAACATGCATGCTCCTCATATTCTTACATCTCGGTCCCTCTATATGACACTCTTGGTAACTCTCAGAGTCTGTTTTCAACGTGTTGGTTTGATCTTATGCTTTAAGTTCAGCTTTGTTGTAGTTAAATAGTCTTGATCATGCTTGCAACTAACTTCTACTAGTTCAGATGCTGTAAAGTACATTATAAATCATGTTAATATATCTGCCGTATTAGAAAAATAACTTTACGAAATTGATATTATTTTTTATTTTGTGTTACAAAATCTCTCCCACAATATCCACTATCACTATTATTTTTTGCCTACATGTTACAAACGTTACATCACGTGACAAGATCTCTCCCATAATATTCACTATCACTATTATTTTTTGCCGACATGTTAGTAACGTTACATCACGTGACAAGATCTCTCCCATAATATTCACTATCACTATTATTTTTTACCGACATGTTAGTAACGTTACATCACGTGACAAGATCTCTCCCATACTGGGCTGTAGAGCGCCTCTCGGCGCAAAAATATTTTATCAAAATTCTGTATTTGGTTTTTAGCTTCTGTTTTTTTGTGTTGTATACTCCGTGGGCCATAAGAGGCTTATTGAACTAGGTAAGAATAGACCTACAAAATATTTAATGGAAACAACTCTATCCCTGCAAGACCTTCGTCTTGTTAGTAGACCAATGCCTCAACAAAATCATTAAGAGATAGATGATAAATGCTAATTGACTTAGAAGGTTTAGGAACAACAAATCTTGTATGTGAAAGTTCTAAACTTGTTTAAGTGTAACAATTCATATGATTCTTAAGCAAAACAGAAAGTAAACGATGGCATTCACACACGGTACACTGAGATTTACCTCAGAAATCTTAAAGCGAAAAACCAACTTAACTTAGAGCTTCATCGCTCTCTTTGTTTATTTACTCATTATATTAACCCAACTATTTACAATACAATTTATTGGCATTCATCAACCTATGAAACCCTAATTCCCAAACTAGAATTAGATTATAAAGGGTCAAATAACCATTTGCTGAAATAGACAAAAATGGAATAAAAACAACCCAAAAGATTTTTCATGCTTTTGTGGACTTGCAATTCCTACAATAAGACCGAATCTTTTCTAGGTGAATGACAAGCTATTTTCTCCTAAAAAAAAATTCCAAACCGCCCTCTTTATTGGTGTAGGTGACTTTGGTTGTTGTACTATCCTTTTTCAATTTTCTTGACTATTGTAGGGTTGAAAGAAGGTTTCTTGGGGAAGAATCTGATCGAGATTGGCTCATAAGGTTTTTAGAAATATTGCTCAATTCTTAAGATTCTCTACGTCTATCTTGATTTCATCATTATAAAAGAAATCTATATCAAACTCCCCTACATGTGGCATACGTGTTGTTTCTCAAACCTTATTAGTGACCCCCAATGGCGTTTAAATTCCATTCATTATACACCCTTAGTGGGTGGTGGTGGAAAACCATAGTGTTAGTGGGCGCCCACTAACACTATGTTGGTCTGCCACTTACCACTAAGGGTGTATAATGAATGGAATTTAAACGCCAATGGGGTCACTAATAAGGCTTGAGTAACAACACCTATGCCACAGGTAGGGGAGTTTGATATAGCTTTCTCTTATAATGATGAAATCAAGAGAATCTTAAGAATTGAGCAATATTTCTGAAAACCTTATGAGAATGCCATTTAAAGGCCAATGGGGCCAATAACCAAGCCTAGTCAACATTGGGTTCAAAATGTTCATAGCAAGGTTGTACATAAGCAAAGGCTCATGTACTCATTCATACTCCTCTCAAAAAAGTGCATTAGACTAGTTCTTCATGGTCAAGAACTATAGTTGACCATGCCCTAAAAAATATTATAATTTTCAACCTATTATTTCTAATTATCGACACGTTTTGAAATGTCATTCCTTTTTGACAACCTCTATAGGGTTTTCAAAAATACTATTATTTTCTTAAAATTCTCTACATTTATCTTTGATTTCATCATCATAAGAGAAATTTGTATCAAACTCCTCTACTTATGGCATACGCATTGTTGCTTAAGCTTGGTCAGTGGACCCAATGGACTTTAAATGCCACATTCATTATACACCCTTAGTGGTTGATGGTGAACCACCATAGTGTTAGTGGGTTCCCACTAACACTATGGTGGTTCACCATCAACCACTAAGGGTGTATAATGAATGTGGCATTTAAAGTCCATTGGGTCCATGGTCCCACTAACACTATGGTGGTTCACCATCGACCACTAAGGGTGTATAATGAATGTGGCATTTAAAGTCCATTGGGTCCACTGACCATGCTTACCACTAACAATATGGTGGTCCACCACCGACCAATAAGGGTGTATAATTATTTAAAGGCCATTAGTGTCGGTAACAAAGCTTAGACAACACTGGGTTCAAAATATTCATACCAAGGTTGTAAATAAGCAAAGGTCGATGTAATAATTCATACTCCACCCAAATAAGTGCATTAGACCAGTTAATCTTGGTCAAGAACTAGACTTGACCATGCCCCTACAAAGACTCTACTTTCCAACCCATCGTTTCCTAATTATTGACATGTTGTTTGTAAATGTCCTTCTTTTGTATACTCATTGGCATTTCTCTACTCCTAGTATGGATTTGGTCGTTTCCCTAGAGGGACATAGCCTGCTAGTTTTGACACCATCTCCACTATCTCCGTCCATCCGTTGCCTTCCCTTGTTGTTGATTAACCTTGACTTGTAACTTGACTGGTGACATCTAGGATTTCCCCCCACCTTCGCCTCTATGTTGGAATAGGTCTCCATGTATAAATTGTGTCTCGGTGTTAGTTTATGTGATGCTAGTCACAAGGAATGTTCGCCTCTAGGTCTTGAACACAAGTACTCCTACCAAAGAAGTGTTTTTAGACACTAGGGCATCGGAAATTAAGGTTATTCTAAATGGATGCCCTGCCAGCAAAATAAAAGTGTCTCTATACACTACTGTAAATAAAAGTAAAACTAGCCAGTTGCCAAGAGATGAACACTCATCCATTATATAGTGTAAGGCTCAATTATCCCCACAGGGTATCTGGGTGAGGCAAGCCCCTCAAGGCTGAGCCTTAGTCATTTTCTAGAATCCCAAAAGGCCTTCTGAGGAACCTACTCTTGGAGGATGGCAAGTTGGTAGTAAGAAATAAAGTTGATGGTTAGAGGATTAGCAATCATTCTTTGTATAATGTACAACTCATTTTCCCCCACAAGAGAACAGGGAGAGACTTGCTCCAGAATGTTATGTCTTTGTCATTTTATGGAAGCCCAGAAGGCTTACCAGGGAACTTGCCTTTAGAGTTTAACTAGTTAATAATGTTGTGCAAATAAGTATAAAAAGGTTTCTTGTCTAGAGTATAGTGGATCCTTCTCATCATTCCACCCATTTGTGAGACACTGCCATTCCCTATTGTTCACCTAATCTAACTTATGTGTTGTGTGGATCCCCTTGTCCTTTAGCCCAGGTGCTTACAATGTAGATATCAAGTCATCCCCTTGGCCTTACTTGTTTTTAGTTCCCTTCACCCTTGACTAGCAAAATGGTTAAATCTATATATGAGTATACACTTGAGGTTCTTGTTTAAAGCAACTAATCATTTTTTATTTAGATTATTATATATGTATTGTATTTATACTTGCCAGCAAAATCTAATTGTACTTGAGTCTCACTGCTAGCATAGATAATTGAGCGTGCATGTCCATTTTGTATTTTATAGTATCAGAGTATAGCACTTGGGTCATCATTTGATCAGCCTAGACTTGGTCAACCTAGTGTTGACCAAGCTATGAAAAGGGTCCGGGATGAGTTTTAGACCGATGGTTATGGATTATGATTATTTATGGTCTACAGGTTCCCATGAGACATATTCATGCTTCCGATGGTGATCTGTTATGATGGCTAGTATTATTTTTATGATTATCACGATTTACAGGCTTTAATATCATTATGGTTCTGACATGGATGGGGCCTCTGATGTACCTTTGTGATGGACATATTGTGTATGAGTACTCATTCCTAGTTGATTTGGACATTCCGAGTCCATTGATGCAGCCGTTTTTTAGCTTCGAGCAGTTACAAGACAGACATGGGTCTCTTGGGATTTTTGCAGCACATTTGCCATGGGAAGATGAAAATAAAATAGTGTGGAGAGCAATGAGATCTCCTAGGGCACCAGAGGGAATCTTGGGGTGTAGCCAGTCGATTGTACCATACTACCATGGTGCCAAATCCATCCATGCAGTCTTTTGGCTTCAGTTTTTGGTACCCTCTGAGATATTGGTTGTTTTATGTTCCCAGGGCAGCATTTTAATAATGAAAAATGGTTAATGAGGAAATCGATTTGGGAAATTGAGGCAAAGGAATGACATGAAATTGGTTTGAGGCACATTGTTTGGGTCACATTCTTCATCCAGCATCAACTCCACTTCACCTGGGGTCCACATATCCTTGATTTTCTCAGATTGAGGACATTTTGATGTATTATTGAGGGAGATGTCCTAGTGATTTGTATCACTTTGATATTATTTTCCACCACACCTTGTTGATGTGCCATGGGCACATGCTAGTGAAGGATTTTATAACCTCATAGCCGCACCGTTGATCTTGTGCGGGATTCCCCTGAACCGTAGATCTTGAGGATCGCAGAAAGCGAGACTTCAACTTTTTACGACCAAATTCTTATGTTTTCCGGTTTCCAATCTCCGCCCCTCTGCTCTCTTCCGACGCATTGATCTTCGCAGTAACTCCTCGTACTGTCGATCTAGCGGATCGTGGAATGCAGAACTTCAACCTTTCACGACCAAATCCTTTGGTATTTCCGCTTTCCGAGCTCCTCCCCTCTACTCTTTTCTGAACCGTTGATATTTGGCGGAAGTGCTTTGAGCCGTCGAATCTTCAGACTGTGGAAAACAAAAAATCAGGATTTTAACTTCTTCGAAGTTCAATTTTGATCTTTCTGCTCCTGCCTTTCCGCTTCTGCCTTTAGCGGAAGGCGGATTTTCCAACTTTCGCAACTGTGATTCTGCCTTTTCCGCTTTCGCCTTTCTGCTCCCGCCTTTTCATGGACCGTTGATTTGTTCAGAAGTCTTCCCTGAACGTCGGATCTCGAACTGCGGAAAATGGAAGGCGTATTTACAACTTTTAATAACCAATTTTTTATCTCTTTCGCTCTTCCGCTCCCGACTTTCCTTGGGCGGAAATGAGTTTTTAGCCTTTGATATTGTCCACTATGCATCTAGGTCGTTCATTTGCTGTCACCATTTACCCTGGAGCAGATTTCTTAATTCTTATTCATTAGCAAAGCTGAAAACAGGAATTTTTCAACTATTTTGTATTCCCAACTTAGAAATGATCCTTTGAAAAACCTGCAGAAACTAATTAGCACTCATCAGGTTCATATGATAAGGAAATTTTCTAACCTTATTTCTCCATTTGCTTGCCAAATCCCTTATCAATTGTTTATCCCAAACATGGTGCTAACAACTGGCTCCAACTTGGGATGCTATCCTCCCTGGGAGGTAGCAAAGAACCCCGTAGACCAGGTGCCAAATCCATTGGGCTGCTTCCAAGATTTCCTGAAATTCCCAACATGTTCTGAAACAAAAACTAAACTGATGTTGAAACAAACTAAAAAGTTACTGAAAGAAATGCTGGCCATGTCGAGCTTATTCATACCTACCTACCCTACTTACTGAGCATCAATGCCTAGTCAAGTGACTTCTGACTTCCAGTGAAGCCAATCAAGTAAATGATCCCATAAACAAACTTTGTCCTCATGCTTGATTGAAATTAGAACATAGGATCATAATGGTAATAGGCTATGACAAAAGACTTGATATTTATTACAAATACATAACCCACCATTCTAACTGAAAAGTCTTCCCATATATTTAGTCACAGGATCATAAAAAACATGACAGCCTCCAGATTTTTCTATCATTTGCTTGCCATAATCATGCTTGGTCAAAAACAGAAAGAAAGAACTTAATCATGCGTATTCTCACAAGAATTTATTGTTGGTTGGTTTTCTTGTAAGGCCCATTTTAGACCCCAAATTTCCTCTAATGAAAGTTCTAAACTTGTTTAAGTGTAACAATGCATACGATTCTTAAGCAAAACAGAAAGTAAATGATGGCATTCACACACAGTACACAGAAATTTACCTTGGAAATACTGAAGGGAAAAACCGGCGTAACATAGGTCTGCATCCCTCTCTTTGTTTCTTTTCTCATTGTATTAACTCGGCTATTTACAATACAAATTATTGGCATTCATCAACCTACGAAACCCTAATTCCCAAACAAGAATTAGATTACAATGGATCAAAAATCCATTGGTCGAAAATAGCCAAAACGGAATAAAAACAACCCAAAATAATTTTCATGCATTTGCGGACCTACAATGCTTAGGATCAGCCCAAATCTTTCGTAGTTGAATAACATGCCATTTTCTCCTCCAAAAAAAATCCTAATATGCCCTCTTCATTGTTGTAGGCGTGGTTGTTGTACCATCCTATTTTCATGTTTCTTGACTACTATAGGGTTGAAAGAAGGTTGCTTGGGGTAGTTGTTTACCAAAGTGTCCAAAAATTCCTAGAATCTAGACAAGATTGACTCTTGGGATTATTTAAGGTCTCCTTACCACTGTAATGTTGCTCAGACCATGAGAATTGTCCTCAAAATGTTCAATTGTCACCCAACTTGATAGATTAAGTTTCTTTGATGATGAAAATAGGCCCAGATTTGCAAGAGGATCGCTATAGGTCATCCAGACTACTCTTAACAGTTCATAACACCAAATTCTTCTTAGGAGCATTCACAACCATCCATAGGATATCATGGCAAATCACCCCTAGGGTCTGATCATCATCACATGTGGACAACGATACGAAATGGGGGATAACAATACCTACCTTAATTCTCTTGTTGAGATTGTCTTTCTCACTACCCATGCATGATTTTGTACTTGATTATTTAGCTCTTTCGTTAACTCTCGTCAACTTACGATTTGTTGGAGATATGTTGACTAACCCTAAATTATTGATAGATTAAGTTTCTTTGATGATGAAAATAGGCCCAGATTTGCAAGAGGATCGCTATAGGTCATCCAGACTACTCTTAACAGTTTATACCACCAAATTCTTCTTAGGAGCATTCACAACCATCCATAGGATATCATGACAAATCACCCCTAGGGTATGATCATCATCACATGTGGACAACCATACGAAATGGGGGATAACAATACCTACCTTAATTCTCTGGTTGAGATTGTCTTTCTCAGTACCCATGCATGATTTTGTACTCGATTATTTAGTTCTTTCGTTAACTCTCATCACCTTACGAGTTGTTGGAGATATGTTGACTAACCCTAAATTCTCAACCCAATGGCCTTTAAATGTCACTCATTGTACACCCTTAGTGGATGACGATGGACCACAATATTGTTAGTGGCTCAGCCTAATTTTTAGCCCCAATAGCTTTTAAATGGCATTCATTATACACCCTTAGTGGTTGGTGTTGGACTACAATAGTGTTAGTGGGCACCAATAGCCTTTAAATGACATTCATTATACACCCTTAGTGGTTGGTGTTGGACTACAATGTGTTAGTGGAGGCCCACTAACAATATGGTGGTCCAGCACCGACAAATGAGGGTGTATAATGAATGGCACTTAAAGGCCATTGGGGCCACTAACCAAGATTACCCAACATTGGAGCCAAAATGTTCATACCAAGGTTGTACATAAGTAAAGGCTCATGTACTCATTCATATTCCACTCAAAAAAGTGCATTAGACCAATTCTTCTTGATCTTGACCATGACCCAAAAAGAAAGACTCTACTTTGCAACCTATCAGTTCTTAATTATCAACATGCTTGTAAATATTCTTAATTTTCAACATGTTTGTAAATATCCTTCTCTTTTGAGAACCTCTAAAGGTTTTTCAGAAATACTGCTCATTTTTTAAGATTCTCTACATTTATCTTGATTTCATCATCATAAGAGAAATCTATATCGAACTACCCTACCTGTGGCATAAGCTTTGTTGCCCAAGCTTGGTTAGTGACCGTAATGGCCTTTATATGCCATTCATTATACACCTTTAGTGGTTGGTGGTGGATCACCATAGTGTTAGTGGGCACTATGGCGGTCCACCACTGACCACTAACGGTGTATAATGAATGCCATTTAAAGGCCATTGGGGCCACTTAGCAAGCCTAGCCAACGCTAGGTTCAAAATGTTCATAACAAGATTGTACAAAAAGAAAGGCTCGTGTACTCATTCATAATCCTCTAAAAAAAGTGCATTAGACCAGTTCTTCTTCGTTAAGAACTATACTTAAGCATGCCCCAAAAAATACTCTCCTTTGCGACCTTGCAATTCCTAGTTATCGACATGTTGTTTTTAAATATCCTTTCCTTTTGAAAATTTCCAAAGGGTTTTCAGAAATATTTCACTTTCCTTAAAATTCTCTATATTTAACTTGATTTCATCGTCATAAAAGAAATTTGTATCAAAATCTGCTACTTGTGGCATAGGTTTGGTTGCTTAAGATTGGTCAATGGCCCCAATGGCCTTTAAATGTCATTCATTATACACCCCTAGTGGTTGGTGGTGGACCACCACAGTGTTAATGGGCGCCCACTAACAATATGGTGGTCCACCACCGACCACTAAGGGTTTATAATGAATGCCATTTAAAGGTCATTAGGGCCACTAACAAAGCTTAGCCAACACTGGGTTCAAACTGTTCATACCAAGGTTGTAGATAAGCAAAAGGTCAAAGTAGTAATTCATACTCCACCCCAAAAAGTGCATTAGACCAGTTATTCTCAGTTAAGAACTATACTTGCTCATGCCCCAACAAAGACTCTACTTCCAACCCATCGTTTCCTAATTATCGACATGTTCTTTGTAAATGTCTTTCAATTTTGACAAACTCACAAGGGATTTTCTTACGATTCTCTACATTTATCTTGTTTTCATCATCATAAGAGAAATGCATATTAGATTCCCCTAGTTGTGGAGTACGCTCTGTTCATATTTCATTTGTGAAGAAATTATCAACTCTTTGGTTTAGAATAATAGAGATTTTGAATAATAGGGTGCATATAAATGGTATTTAAAAATGCAAGAGGACGAATGGAAGGAGAACAAAGTATGGGCGATATGGTTGGTGAGAATTGGTTGTATGACAAAGGTTTTTATTTTAGAGAGGTAGTCAAATTGTTAATACCAAGCTTGTACATAAGCAAAGGCTCATGTACTCATTCATACCACACTCAAAAAAGTGGATTAGAGCAATTCTTCTTGCTCAAGAACTATACTTAACCATGCCTTCAAAAAGACTCTACTTTGAAACCTATTACGCTGCACCTGTACCCAACGCACCTTCAACTGTGTTATCACATATGTAGTAGCTAGGTTACCATATTCTATTTTTCAGATACAGTACATTTTTCAGCCAGATCTCTTAC
This sequence comes from Pseudotsuga menziesii, assembly GCA_001517045.1. Classification (NCBI taxonomy): domain Eukaryota; kingdom Viridiplantae; phylum Streptophyta; class Pinopsida; order Pinales; family Pinaceae; genus Pseudotsuga; species Pseudotsuga menziesii. Next base: position 194,472 of record LPNX010878138.1, on the reverse strand, counting down.
ATGTGAGATGCTAAGATGAGCAGTTTTGACGGTTCATTATTTTATTTGTGGACTCTTGTACTCTCCCATGTTAGGACTGAGTCTCAGGACACTCAGATTTGAGGATTGATGTAGCCATTTAGTCATTACAGAGCAGTTATTGATGCCTAGTTTTATATCAATGATTTCTCATTGGATAAATGATGTTTCAGATGGATTATATGCATGATTATGACTCAACTTTTATTATGTTGTGTTATGGCCATCGTTGCTCTTATACTCATCTTTGTGACATGTATTAACATGTAGTGTCATGATCTGGCAGTCATAATTATATGGACTTGGATGTATTTGTATTATGTATTGATGTCCCTAATCTGAATTTGAAGTTCCTGAGCTATACTCATTGGTTTTACCCTCCCTAGGGAGAATAGAGGTAGTAATTCCCACCATTGGTTTGGCTTGCTAATGTTGGCTTCATCATTCATCATCTCCACCCATCCATTACCTTCTAGTTTTGTTTTCAACCCGACTGAATTCTTGACTTATGGCATGGAGGACCTTTTCCATCGCTAGAACCTTTGTTGGACAAACCTACCTGTTTATATTGTGTCTCGGCTCTGAGTTGGTGACAGAACTTACCGTTGGTGAATTGGATTGTATGCCTAAATCATTTTGGTCGATTGTCCTAATGTTTGACACTATGCAGAACTCCCCCTGGTTGCTTGAGATGTTGTTGACTAAAACTGAAAGCTCATGTACTACTCATATTGGAAAATGTTTATATGCGCCCATGGAAAATGAAAATGCTAAAACTTTGTTTCTTAACATATGTGAAAAAGGGCAAGAGCAATGAAATGCTAAGATACCCCTTGAAGGGTATAAGAAAAGGTCCAAAAAGCAATGGTTAAATATATGCTATATACAAATATTGCTGACCTTATAAATGTAAATATGTCCCGGATGAAAGCTGTGATTAGCTGTGCTTTTAAGCACTGGTGAAGTCCCAAAGGGTCATATAGGCCAAAAAGAGCCATGGAAATAAAATTGATGATCCTAATGAAACTGGATCAAACTTGATGTAGCCATGATGCCTAAGTTGTATAAGCACTCTCTAAACAACTCAACCATTTGTGAGGCACTGCCATTCTTTGTGTTGTTGTTTGTCCGGCATTGGTTTTAGTGAGTTTTTCCTTTCCATATCGAAAGTGTCATGATGTTAAGTAAGAAGTCATCCTTTTCCCTAGCCTTGTAAATTTCATCCTTCACCCGTCACTAGCAAATTGACTACAACTATGAAGTGAGTATAGCCTTGAAAGTCTAGTCTAAGTAATAATAAATAAAGCCCTATATATGTATTTGGTTGATGTACCGCCAGTGAAATGACTGCCACTTGTTCTAATTGTTGCTTAAATGATTTGTAGAGCATGTCTTAACCTTATAGCACTTGCAGCAGAAGAATGATAGTCTGAGTTATATTATTGGTATCTAGTCATTTACAGGTGATTATATTGTCTATTAGATGTTGTTGATGATCAGGCAAAGACCCGGAAAGGGTATGAGTATACACCCTAGATGGATTTGGACTCTCTAAGTCTAATGAGAGTTTATTTTCAGTTCCGAGCATTTGCAGAGATGATCAAGCTCATTTTACCTTTCGGATGCAGTTTTGCTTCACAAGATGATGTGTCTAAGCAGGGAGATGTTTCATTTGGATCTCCTAGGGCCTTGTATGGACATAGGGGGTGCAGCCACTTGATTGTACCATAGTATCCCCATCCCAGAGAGCTTTGTGGGATCAGTTTGACAACACAAGCACCCTATGAGGCTGTTTTTGCAGGTTCACGTTTCTCGAGGTAGATTAATAAATGATTAAATGGCGATTGAAGAAATCGATTTGGGCTACTAAGGCAAGGAAATGACATGGGATGAGTCATGATGATGAGTGATGTCCTCCGCACCTTCTCTAGCAGTTGCAGCACCTGATTGGGCCCACACCTATTTTTTGGGCAGTTTTATGTTATTTTCTGGAGCTTTTGGGAGGCTCACGATTTCCTCAAGGAGGCACAAAGTCAAAGAATTAAAATATTATATTAGTGTATTGTGCCATGGGGACACCCAGAGGGAGTTGGTCAACACTCCATGGACCCACCATGTGCTTCATTTATTTCTTGTTGAGTTGGGTACCCTCTTTTTGGGTGTTTTCATCCACTTTGGTACTTTATGGTTATATTAATCCATGTATTGTATGTTGAGCTCATCTCAATCGTTGATTAGAATATTTTATCTTTTAATCTTAGCCATTCGTTTTGAAAGTGGTTAGAATTCGATTATGATTATGGTTCTCTCATTTCTATTTAAAGGAGAGAGCTTCTCATTTTAAGGGGTCTTTGGCTCTTGGATCTAAATAATAGAAAGATTTTTCCGTCGATATTTTCTGGATCTGCTTTGCATCGGATGTTCTCAAATGGTGATTGGATAGTCTTTTGCTTCCTAGCATTGTGGAAATTCATGTGAGATCTATATTTTTTCTGCTATCATTGTCTTGTCTACAAGAGGGCGTTTTTGGCTGGAGCGTTTTTGCAAGGGGGCCTCAACTCGTTCGGTTATCTGCGTCTTGGATCAAGGGGTTTTCATTAGTGTCATTATGATCTATGATTATTTCTTTTTACTTTCCTATAGCATTTGGTTTCTTTATCTTGTTTTAACAAATCTGATATTGTTGACCTTTGCTCATGCAGGGTAGGGGGCGCATTGGTGGCTTGGGGCTTACATTCGTCATAGAAATCACGTGGATCTTCCAGAATTGATCGGGATAGCAAGGATCATCGTTGTTAAGGCATCTACAAGCATTTCCAGGTACGATCTAACATGTAATTCTCTTCTCTTTAGCAAATCTCAATCCATTGTACCTGCTTTCCTTCAATTTTTCTGAAAATCCTTAAAATACTGAAAACACCCTAAAAAGTACTAAATCTGGGAACCGTCCGATCTTTGGCCAAACCACTGCTGGGTTTCATAGATCGAGCCTCCCCCTCACTGAATTACTGCAACGCTGGTCAAATTCCTGCTGGTTTGACCTAGATCTGAAATATTGTCTGAAAACTGCATAACACCCCCACTGAAAATTTGACTTGCTAGGGTTTTGATTTTTTCTGATTTCTGACTTCATAGATTGATAGATCGGGTCTCACACATCCCAATTTACCCCCAACGCTGTTTATATTCATGACAGTGTGACCTAGATCTGAATTTTAGACTGAAAACAACCCTAGCACCATCACGAAAAACTGGACCTTTCCAGAGTTTACTGTTTCCGAAATCTGATAGGTTAGGCTAATAGATCAGGTCCTGAGCACTCCAGAACACCCCTAACATTGAGCTAAATCTAGCCTGCTTGCCCTAGATCTGAAGAAATCAATTTTTCATCCTCTCAGCCTTATTCATCAACTTTGACTTTTTTGAGATCTAACTTTTCCTAAGTTTCTCTGAACCGAGTGTGTAGATCAGGCCCTCATGATCCCATTTCTTATTCAGTGCTGAGCTGGTTGTCTGCTGGTGGCCTCAAATCAACAAATTTGTCTCATCCAACCCTAGCGCTAGCCTTCCTTACTGAATTCCTGCCTTTACTGAGCCATCCGAACTAAAACACTTTTTTGGGTCCATAGATCAAGGTCTACCCTAGGTGGGTTCACCTCAACGCTAGGTGTATACCGACTCCATTGCCCAATGCACGAAAGGCACTGATCTCCCATCCTTAGCGCTAGCCCTGAATTGACCTCTTCCCCTTGAAATTGGTTGTTCCTTGATGACTCAAACAATCACACCTATTCACCTTCTTCATTGAATCTGTCAGCCAGGTACTAGATAGTCCCGACTATTTTCCTGCCCATCCTACCTCGGTTACGCTTCCCAAGGCAGAGATCATCTTCTTTAGTTGCTAGTACCAAAACCCTATATCTAACTATTCCCCCCCAAAGGTCATCCGATCACTGCTTTGGATTAGCCAATATACTATTGAAGTCCTGATCCATCTACTGAATCCTACTGTAGATCTAGAGTTCCTGAACACCTTACACCTTACATACCTCAAAGTTTGTTTTGATTTGATCTGGTGTCTAGGTCTGATCTCTCCTATCGGGAGCAGATCTGGGTCTCCTCCATTGTTGTCTTGGACTCAAACAACATAAAGCGAAGACTACCTTGATTGGAGTGACAACCATCTCTTTGGGAGTCTAGGCAGTCTGGGTTCCACCTCCTTAGTTGCTTGTCCCTCTACCATCCATCCTGGATCCATCTTGCACAGGCAACTACAAGGTTGGTGATAACAAGGTGTACCTGAGGGAGAGAGAGCCAATTTTTTCAATCAGGAGGGGTGTTATCGAACAATGGCGGTCATGGTTGGGCCCTTTGGTTCCTCCATTAAGAGTATTATGGCTTAACGGCATTGCTGACTGCCCTTTGTTTGGGTTTTTAACCTCAAGGTTGGTGTTCGGGGCTCCTAAGGTTTGACCACTGGGTCACATGGCTCCATATCCTGTTTATGTGCTCTAGTGGCCTCTGCTTCACTTACGAGAGATTTGTCTCCTTTCGCAGCCACTTTAGACACCCTCCTGGCCCTTCAGTTAATGGGCACCTACTCTCCCTGGCCTTATCTCCTCAGAGGAAGCCATCCTCCATGCCAGGCCTTTTCGATGCTTTAAGGAGGCAATTGAGGGATTTTACAGTATTCTAGGGGTTAGATAGAGTATAACGCCCTACCTCTAGCTCACTCTAGCCTTTCGTTCAGAGTGATTCGCTTATTTGAGCGTATTTTGGCACCTAGGGGCACAAATACCTCAGATAGCCTACCTTGAGCCCACGTTAGGCGATTTTTAATTATTATTTTGTTTTAATTTTAAGTTGACATTTTATAAGTTCAAATTGACATTGTTTAAGGCATGTACACCTGGATATTTTGCAAAAAGTGAGTGTGAGATCATATAAATAAATCTCCTCGCTTTCATTTTAAAAACAAGACTCATCAGATAAAACACTATGTTACTTTTTTACCCTTCTTATCTGCTTTTGGACTGATGCGCACCTTTTGAGGAGACTTCTTTTTCTGGTTTAATGACAATCTCTTGAAGTATCTTTGGTTCTTGCTCTTTGCTAAGGCGATGCTAGAATTGTTTGCTTAACACGAGCACAAGGAGGTATCTATGCTCTTGTCTTGATTTCTCTTTGTTAAATGTTGATGGATGATGCTTGTTTATGTTTCAATGGTAGCCATTAGTGCTGCATTTTGTCTAAACTAAGTCACTTTCAGCCTTTTGTCACCATAGTATTATGAAGGACATCCTCTAGAAGGAGTCCTTATAAGCTTGGGCCTTAGATCTCTGAGTTTTTCCTCAGATAGGATTTTCCTTTAACGAACCCTTGTGGATGTTGAAAAATGCCCTAGCTTGCCAAACTTTGGAAAGACCTCTCAAGAGGAAAGTTGGTCACCTTCCTTGATTCCCTAGGGTTAGGGTAAAACCTTAAAACCCTTAGCTTTATTCTCATACAATTTTCCTTCAATTTAATTGCATTTTAATATGTTTATATTTGCATTTTACATGGTAGATTAGGGTAATTTTAGGTTTGCAATTTTATGTTAAAAACCCTAAAAATTTTAAATTTAAATTTTTTGCACTTTCAGGCCTCCCTAAAATTTTGGGGCCTAAAAGTTCGTGTCCTAAATTCTAGGGCCTCCCTAAAATTATGCACCCTATAATTTCAATCCCTCCCTAAAATTACCTGCCCTATAACTTCGGGTCCTAAAATTCTGTGTCCTAAAATTTTCGGGCCTCACTAAAATTTTGAGCACTCCCTAAAATTTCACGCCCTAAAATCTCGGCCTGAAATTCCGGCTTTCATAAATACTTGAATAAATGACTAATACATCTATTCCACTTTTTGATTGACACCTCTAGGGACTGGTCACTAACCTTAAACACATATGATATATACTTGGTGTCTGAGTGTCTTTTGCAGAGTTACATAGGGCTCTTCCCTAGGAGGTTTCGACTTCTAAAGAAGTTAGGAGAAGTGAAAAAGGTGAAAGTGGTCGCTTTCTCCGCATATGTTTGTGTAGCTTGCACTGCCATTTCAACCGGTAATAAAACCTATTATTTCCTAATTATCGACATGTTTGTAAATGTCCTTCTCTTTTGACAACCTCTAAAAAGTTTTCAGAAATACTGCTCTTTTCTTAAGATTCTCTACATTTCTCTTGATTTCATCATCATAAGAAAAATCTAAATCAAACTCCACTACTTGTGGCATATGTGTTGCCTAAGCTAAGTCAGTTGGCCTATTGGACCTTTAAATGCCACTCATTATACACCGTTAGTAGTCAGTGGTGGACCACCATAGTGTTTGTGGGCGCTCACAAACACTACGTTCGTCCACCACCAACCATTAAGGGTGTATAATGAATGGCATTTAAAGGCAATTGGGGACACTAACCAACCCTTGCCAACAATGGGGAGAAAAACTTCATACCAAGGTTGTACATAGGCAAAAAATCATCTACTCATTCATACTCCACTCAAAAAAGAGAATTAGAGCAGTTTTTCTTGGTCAAAAACTATACTTGATAGTACCCCAAGAAAAGGCTACTTTGCAACCTATCGTTTTCTAATTATTGACATGTTTGTAAATGTCCTTATCTTTTGACAACCTCTCAAGGGTTTTCAAAAATACTGCTCTTTTCTTAAGATTCTCTACATTTATCTTGATTTCATCATCATAAGAGAAATCTATATCGAACTACACTACTTGTGGCATACGCTTTGTTGCCTAAGCTTGATCAGTGGCTCCAATGGCCTTCAAATGCCACTTATTATACACCCTTAGTGATCGATGGTGGACCACCATAAGTGTTAGTGGGCGCCCACTAACACTAAGGTGGTACACCACAGACCACTAAGGGTGTATAATAAATGAAATTTAAAGGCCATTGGGGCCATTGACCAAGCTTAGGAAACAAAGCATATGCCACAACCCACTAACACTATGGTGGTCAACCACTGACCACTAAGGGTGTATAATGAATGCCATTTAAAGTCCATTAGGGCCACTAACCAAGTTTAGCAAACATTAGGTTCTATATCGAACTCTGCTACTTGTGGCATACACTTTGTTGCCTACGCTTGAGCAGTGGCCCCAATGGCCCTCAAATGCCACTTATTATACACCCTTAGTGGTCGGTGGTGGACCACCATAGTGTTAGTGGGCGCCCACTAACACTATGGTGGTACACACAGATCACTAAAGGTGTATAATAAATGAAATTTAAAGGCCATTGGGGTCATTGGCCAAGCTTAGGAAACAAAGCATACGCCACAACCCACTAACACTATGGTGGTCAACCACTGACCACTAAGGGTGTATAATGAATGCCATTTAAAGTCCATTAGGGCCACTAACCAAGTTTAGCCAACATTACGTTCTATATCAAACTCCGCTGCTTGTGGCATACACTTTGTTTCCTAAGCTTGGTCAATGGCCCCAATGGTCTTTAAATTTCATTTATTATACACCCTTAGTGGTCTGTGGTGTACCACCATAGTGTTAGTGGGCACTTTGTTTCCTAAGCTTGATCAGTGGCCCCAATGGCCCTCAAATGCCACTTATTATACACCCGTAGTGTTTGGTGGTGGACCACCATAGTGTTAGTGGGCGCCCACTAACACTATGGTGGTGGACCACAGACCACTAAGGGTGTATAATAAATGAAATTTAAAGGCCATTGGGGCCATTGACCAAGCTTAGGAAACAAAGCATATGCCACAACCCACTAACAATATGGTGGTCAATCACTGACCACTAAGGGTGTATAATGAATGCCCTTTAAAGTCCATTAGGGCCACTAAAGTTTAGCCAACATTAGGTTCAAAGTGTTCACACCAAACTTGTAAATAAGAAAAGACCGATGTAATCATTCATACTCAACCCAATAAAGTACATTAGACCAGTGATTCTTGATAAAGAACTATACTTGACCATGCCCCAACAAAGACCCTACTTTCCAACCTATAGTTTCCTAATTATCGGCATGTTGTTTGTACATGTCCTTCTCTTTTGACCACCTCTCAAGAGTTTTCAAATCTAATGCCCTTTTCTTAAGATTCTCTACATTTATCTTGATTTCTTCACCGTAAGACAGATGTATATCAGACTCCCTTACTTTAGGCCTCCCTGAAATTTCGAGCCCTCTCTAAAATTTCTCACCCTAAAATCTCGAGCATCCTAAAATCTCGGCCTGAAATTTTGGCTGTCGTAAATACTTGAAGAGATGACTGATACATCTATTCCACTTTTTGATTGACTCATTTAGGCACTGGTCACTAACCTTGCACACATATAATATATACTTGGTGTCTGACTGTCTTTTGTAAAGTTGCATAGGGCTCTCCCCTAGGAGTTTTCGAACTTTCGACTTCCAAAGAAGTTGGGAGAAGTGACTAAGGTGACAGTGGTCACTTTCTCCACATATATTTTCCTAGCTTGGAATTCCATTTCAACCGGTAACAAAACCTATTATTTCCTAATTATCGACACGTTTGTAAATGTCCTTCTCTCTTGAAAAACTCTAAACAGTTTTGAGAAATACTGCATCTTTTCTTAAGATTCCTTACATTTCTCTTGATTTCATCATCATAAAAAAATCTATATCAAACTCCCCTGGACTTGTGACATATGTGTTTCCTAAGCTAAGTCAGTGGCCCTATTGGGCCTTTAAATGCTACTCATTATACACCCTTAGTGGTTGTTGGTGGACCATCATAGTGTTAAAACTCCCCTACTTGTGACATATGTGTTTCCTAAGCTAAGTCAGTGGCCCTATTGGGCCTTTAAATGCCACTCATTATACACCCTTAGTGGTCGTTGGTGTACCACCATAGTGTTATGGCGCCCACAAACACTACAGTGGTCCACCACCGACCACTAAGGGTGTATAATGAATGGCATTTAAAGGCCATTGGGGACACAAACCAATCTTTGCCAACACTGGGGCCATAACATTCATACCAAGGTTGTATATAGGCAAAGGACAATTTACTCATTCATACTCCACTCAAAAAAGAGGATTAGAGCAGTTCTTCTTGGTCAAGAACTATACTTGATAGTACCCCAAGAAAAAGCTACTTTGCAACCTATCATTTCCTAATTATTGACATGTTGTTTGTAAATGTCCTCCTCTTTTGATAACCTCTCAAGGGTTTTCAATACTACTGCCCTTTTCTTAAGATTCGCTACGTTTATCTTGATTTCATCATCATAAGAGAACTCTATATCGAACTTCGCTACTTGTGGCATACGCTTTGTTGCCTAAGCTTGGTCAGTGGCCCTAATGGCCTTCAAATGCCACTTATTATACACCCTTAGTGGTCGGTGCTGGACCACCATAGTGTCAATGGGTGCCCACTAACACTGCTCTTTTCTTAAAATTCTCTACGTTTATCTTGATTTCATCATCATAAGAGAACTCTATATCGAACTTCGCTACTTGTGGCATACGCTTTGTTGTCTAAGCTTGGTCAGTGGCCACACCCACTAACACTATGGTGGTCCAACACTGACCACTAAGGGTGTATAATAAGTGGCATTTGAAGGCCATTGGAGCCACCGACCAAGCGTAGGAAACAAAACATATGCCACAACCCACTAACACTATGGTGGTCGAGCACCGACCACTAAGGGTGTATAATAAGTGGTATTTGAAGATCATTGGGGCCACTGACCAATCGTAGGAAACAAAACATATGCCACAACCCACTAACACTATGGCAGTCCACCACCGACCTCTAAGGGTGTATAATGAATGCCATTTAAAGGCCATTAGAGCTACTAACCAAGTTTAGCCAACATTAGATTCAAAATGTTCACACCAAGCTTATAAATAAGAAAATATCGATGTAATCATTCATACTCCACCCAATAAAGTACATTAGACCAGTTATTCTTAATCAAGAACTATACTTGACCATGCCCCAACAAAGACCCAACTTTCCAACCTATAGTTTCCTAATTATCAGCATGTTGTTTGTAAATGTCCTTCTCTTTTGACAACCTCTCAAGGGTTTTCAAAACTAATGCTCTTTTCTTAAGATTCTCTACATTTATCTTGATTTCATCATTGTAAGAGAGATGTATATCAGACTCCCCTACTTGAGGCCTCCATAAAATTTTGAGCCCTCCCTAAAATTTCACACTCTAAAATCTCGGGAGTCCTAAAATTTTGGCTGTCATAAATACTTGAATAGATGACTGATACATCTATTCCACATTTTGATTAACTCCTTTAGGGACTGGTAACTAGCCTTGCACAGATATGAGATATACTTGGTGTCTGACTGTCTTTAGCAGAGTTACATAGGGCTCTCCCTCGGAGGTTTCGACTTCCAAAGAAGTTAGGAGAAGTGACTTAGGTGACAGTGGTCACTTTCTCTACATATGTTTTCCTACCTTGGACTGCCATTTCAACCAATAACAAAACCTATTATTTCCTAATTATCGACATAATTGTAAATGTCCTTCTCTTTTGACAAGCTCTAAAGAGTTTTCGAAAATAGTGTTTTTTTCTTAAGATTCTCTACATTTCCCTTGATTTCATCATCATAAGAAAAATCTATATCAAACTCCCCTACTTGTGGCATATGTGTTGCCTAAGCTAAGTCAATGGCCCTGTTGTCCGCCGATTGCACACCAGCAACAGAAATCTTCCGAAAGTTGTCTCCTCACTTAAGAAAGTGGGAGAGGTGTGACCTTGGGGTCAAGCATAGAGCCAGGTACTGTCACCTACTCCTAGCTCCTCTGTTTAGGCTAACTTCTAACGAAGCCAAGGGGGGTAGTCCCTAACAAAGAGTTTCTAAGGCTCAATGTGTTTAAGTTAATTTTATGGAAGTCATGAGGATGGGTGTTGTTTAGAAGTTTTTATATGATGAAAGACGATTGCAATTATTATAAAAATAAATTTGAACACAAGACAAAAGCAATCCACGTTGCTGCACTAGATTAAAAGATGAACAACATGTCGAGAACTTGTAAAATAAACCAGCATTCACAAATACAAATTTTATAAATCAAAGGGCAAATGGTCCAGATAAATAATGATGCATGAAATGACAAACCAGTGCCTTATGGAGTCGAACCTCTGCGATGCTTGAAAAAATAATAAAAGTACAAGTCTCAAAATAATGCTAGTAGATGTGTTATGCGATTGCTATTGGTACGTTTTAAATATTTTAATAGTCTTGTTTATTATGGCTTGTCAAATGTATCAAAAGACCAACCGGGAAAGCGTTCGAAGTAATTCCATTCGAGAGATGTCGACCTGTCCAGTATCCCAGGCTGGTTTTTGGTGGATTGACCAGCTAGTCGGGACTCTAAGATAATGGGGAGTTTCAGCGCCCTTACTAAGAATTGACTTTAAATGCTTCCGACAACGCTGATGCGTTGGTTATGGGGTAAAATTTTATTATGTTATTATTGCGAGCGTTCGAAGTAATTCCATTCGAGACATGTCGGCCTGTCCAGTATCCCAGGCTGGTTTTCGGTGGATTGACCAGCTAGTCGGGACTCTAAGATAATGGGGAGTTTCAGCACCCTTACTAAGAATTGACTTTAAATGCTTCCTACAACGCTGATGCGTTGGTTATGGGGTAAAATTTTATTATGTTATTATTGTGAGCTTAACAAGTTTGTTCACCGTTCTGAGTACGAGCCCAACTATGAAAGTCGACAGAGCATACTAGGTGAGGGACATCAACGAAGTAAATTAATTAAAAGAGGAATGTGAGTTGCAAAATTTTATTAAAAAAAAATTATTAAACCCTCCAACAGAGAGCACTCTTGACTTTGTCTTATGACAAAAGTTCAAGAGTCTTAGCTATTCTATATGCCTAAATGCAAGGATGATACAAACAACTAATATGCTCTCCGATAGAGAGTGCTCTTAAACTTGGATTCCGGCAAGTTCAAGAGACTTAGAGATTAATTTGTAAACTACAAAAAGCAAAAATACATGAAATAAAAAATGAAAGTAAACAAACTCTCCGATAGAGAGCACTCTTGATCCACCTTACGGTGAGATTCAAGAGATTTTGATTCGTTTTACTTTTTGCAATATTATATCAAACAAAAGCAAAAAATTAAATAAAACTAAGTAAACGAAACAAGAAACTTCTATTTTCTAACTTTTATGAAAGCAAAACTTTTCAAAAATGAAACTACTTTCCCTATTCTATTCTAAGCATTTACTCTACAAGCATGCAAACATGAAAATGGATGATACAAACTTCCCCCAAATGGGGGAAGAGGGGTTTGGGAGCCTTTATACCACTTGCTTTTTATTAACTTTTTACAATGCCTTTTTGATGCTTTTTCCTATTCTGGATGAGTAGGGTGAGAAGGGAAAGAGAAAAAAGGGAGGTATTTTTGTCTTTTTTACTCTTTGCTTGCTTCTTTGGCTTGCCTTTAGCTTTTGGGCTTTTCTTGATTTTCCTAAAAATAAGACCTTTTAACATAGAAATGTTATATGTTAGTCAAAAATAAAATGAAACAAAACTACAAACTCACTTTTTAGAAAAAGGTAAACTTCTACGGTGAAAAACGGAGGAAAGAGAGAGGAGAAAAAGCTGTGAAATGGAAGAGGAAAAGGGCAAAAAGAGGGCTGTCCAAAAGGGTAAAAGAGGGCTGCAAACTAAGTGAAAGAGGGCTGCAAACTAAGTGAAGAAAGGGGAAGAGAGGGCAGCAAAGAGGGAAGAGGATGAGCAATTCAAACAAGGAAAGAGAGGGGAAGCCAAAGGATAGAAAAAAGAAACTTAGGGCTTCCTAAAGTAACTGGTAACCAAAGTAAAGTTTTCTTGTGGATGGAACACAAGAGAGAGAGAGCTACCCCCAGCTTTCTTTTTGTATCAAAGATGACGAACCCTGTAGGTTCTACAATCACAAAGTGTTAAACTCAAAATGGTTGTTTTGAAGCATGGGATAGAAGCAGCTGAGCTCACACCCTTCTACAATCTGTGAAACCTGATAACACACAAAGCTCAATACAAGAAGTGAGATCAAAATTATATGCTAGTATGCTAAGAAAATTAAATCAAAATCAACATTACGTATTACTAACTACTCATGTCCATCAAGATACTAATCTACTTTGTATAAATAACCAAATTGAGACAACAAATGGCTATTCTACCATGCCAACAATGGCCTTCTTGAGCTAGCAAAATAATTAATCACATGCAAGTATTAAAAGATAGGGGTTAGAGACAATATCACCTCACCATGAGAAATTTACCACATGCAAAAGCTAATAGACCTCCAAAGTCGAATATCTTTATTAACAATTCAAAGCAAATGCTTGATACAATTTTCTCAAAGTAACTCTACCACAAAAGTTCCATGCTAAAGAGAGTGCCAAGCACCTCTATTTATACAAAAAAACAAAGCCCAAGGGAGACATTTATGAACTGAGGATGACAAAGCTTGAGCTTGAGTTCATGGAGATAGACATGGGATTTTCTTCAAAGAGGATGCGCCACCCCTCACAAGAGAGATGCGCTCTCATCCTTAAGCTCAACCAATCTGCCACATCATGCCACATATCTTCATAATCTCACGATGACTACGAGTGAGGGTGAGGGAATCATGGGGATTCACCCTCGTTAAAGGTGGAGTGTATTGGAGTTAGGCGCCACTTATCTACCGCTGACCCACCAAATCAAACATGTCACGCCACATCACGAGTTGCCAAGCCGTATGAAGGGGTGCGCACTCAACCTTAAATACATACGATCCTCAAATTACTGAAAATCACATACGATACTTCTCAAATTACTGAAAATCACGCCCTGATTTTAATGTAACTATACACTAATAGAGAAATACCACATCACCATCCTCCCTACGCGGGCCACATGACGTGAGCTGGAGTAGGCGAATACATGGTTTATAACATTAACAATTATCGTGGAGGTGCCCACCAATCCTACTCATCACCATCATGCTCCACTCTAGCGTGAGCATCTTATATTCACGCCACCCTTCTTTTTAACTTAATACAAACTTCAATTTTAACCCAAAGTTTCAACTCATGTCATGTGAAATTCATGTCATGTGAAATAGAATCGTAACTTAATATGGGACCCATGCCAAATCATCTCCACCACTTAAAAATTCAATTTTGACTTTTTAAAATTTGGACCTTAGTGCCAAAATGTCCATTTTTAGCATTTAAATGCTATCTTGATACTTTTTAGTCAAATACTGTTTCATGGGGTGCTTCGGCTTCACGACTGATGGTGAAAGTGGCCCCTGGGGTAAAGATGCTGTTTCGGGCTTGAAAATGAGCCCAACCATGTTGAAAACTGACACCGGATCACACTTTTATTACATTTTGAAATTTTCCATTTAAACCATTAAAAAATGGCTTAAAAAATGGAAAATTTATTTTTCTCGGAATCCAACGAAACTTTAGGGGGACCTAGTACATGTTCATACGACTCAATTGGAATGCCTAGCATGACAGAAAAAAACTGACACGAAGGCTCTAATAACCTCCCAAGGCCGAAACAACAAGACAACTACCCCAGCTTTGGAGGAGCGAGTGAAAAACTCAGAATGTATTGGTCGTTTGTTCAACAGCCAATAATAACCAAGGGAAAAAACACTCTGGGCTAGTCAACTTGATGGCCAAGTCTGGGAAGCCGAGCCTTTTATAAAAAGTTAAATGCTAGGACATTTTTTACAATCTCCCCAAAGGGGTATGAACATGTATTTACAAAAAGTTCCGAACAGAGTCCCAAGAAAAGGCTGGCAGACCTCTGAATTCTGATCACAAACAAGTGTACTTGTTCAATGCTCTGGTGGCTCACTGAAAATCCACTAAGCGCAAAATTAGTGGATAATAGAACCTATTGGGCCTTTAAATGCCATTTATTATACACCCTTAGTGGTCGTTAGTAGACCACCATAGTGTTTGTGGGCACCCACAAACACTACGGTGGTCCACCACCAACCACTAAAGGTGTATAATGAATGGCATCTAAAGTCCATTGGGGACACTAACCAAGCTTTTCCAACACCAGCGCCAAAACGTTCATACTAAGGTTGTACATAGGCAAAGGATCATGTACTCATTCATGCTCCACTAAAAAAAGAGGATTAGAGCAGTTCTTCTTGGTCAAGAACTATACTTGATAGTACTCCATGAAAAGGCTACTTTGCAACATATCATTTCCTAATTATTTTCATGTTTGTAAATGTCCTCTTTTGACAACCTCTCAAGGGTTTTCAAAAATACTACTCTTTTCTTAAGATTCTCTACATTTATCTTGATTTCATCATCATAAGAGAAATCTATATCAAACCCCCCTTCTTGTGGCATACGCTTTGCTACCTAAGCTTGGTCAGTGGCTCCAATGGTCTTCAAATGCCACTTATTATACACCCTTAGTGGTCGTTGGTGGACCACCATAGTGTTAGTGGACGCCCACTAACACTACGGTGGTCCACCACAGACCACTAAGTGTGTATAATAAATATAATTTAAAGGCCATTGGGGCCATTGACCAAGTTTAGGAAACAAAGCATATGCCACAACACACTAACACTATGGTGGTCCACCACCGACCACGAAGGGTGTATAATGGATGCCATTTAAAGGCCATTAGGGCCACTAACCAAGTTTAGCAAACATTAGGTAAAAAATGTTCACACCAAGCTTGTAAATAAGCAAAGACCGATGTAAGCATTCATACTCCACCCAATAATGTACATTAGACCAGTTATGCTTGATCAAGAACTATACTTGACCATGCCCCAACAAAGACCCTACTTTCCAACCTATAGTTTCCTAATTATCGGCATGTTTGTAAATGGCCCTTCTCTTTTGACAACCTCTCAAGGGTTTTCAAAACTAATGCTCTTTTCTTAAGATTCCCTACATTTATCTTGATTTTATCATCGTAAGAGACATGTATATGAGACTCTCCTACTTGAGGCCTCCCTAAAATTTCGAGCCCTCCCTAAAATTCCGGTCCTCTCAGGCGTCCTAAAATCTCAGCCTGAAATTTCTGTTGTAGTAAATACTTGAATAGATGACTGATACATCTATTCCACTTTTTTATTGACTCCTTTAGGCACTCGTCACCAACCTTGCACACATACGAGATATACTTGGTGTCTGAGTGTCTTTTGCAAAGTTACATAGGGCTCTCCCCTAGGAGGTTTAGACTTCCAAATAAGTTAGGAGAAGCGACTAAGGTGACATTGGTCACTTTCTCCACATATGTTTGCCTAGCTTGGACCTCCATTTCAACCAGTAACAAAACCTATTATTTCCTAATTATCGACATGTTTGTAAATGTCCTTCTCTTTTGACAACCTCTAAAGAGTTCTCATAAATACTGCTCTTTTCTTAAGATTTTCTACATTTCTCTTTATTTCATCAAAATAAGAAAAATCTATATCAAACTCCCCTACTTGTGGCATATGTGTTGCTTAAGATAAGTTAGTGGCCCTATTGGGCCTTTAAATGCCACTCATTATACACCCTTAGTGGTCGTGGACGCCCACAAACACTACGGCGGTCCACCACTGACCACTAAGGGGGTATAATGAAAGGCGTTTAAAGACCATTGGGGACACTAATCTAGCTTTTCCAACACTGGGGCAAAAATGTTCATACCAAGGTTGTACATAGGCAAAGGATCATCTACTCCTTCATACTCCACTCAAAAAAGAGGATTAGAGCAGTTCTTTTTTGTCAAGAACTAAACATGATAGTACCCCAAGAAAAGGCTACTTTGCAACCTATCATTTCCTAATTATTGACATGTTTGTAAATGTCCTTCTCTTTCGACAACCTCTCAAGGGTTTTAAAAAATACTACTCTTTTCCTAAGATTCTCTAAATTTATCTTGATTTCATCATCATAAGAGAAATCTATATCGAACTCCGCTACTTGTGGCATACGCTTTGTTGCTTAAGCTTGGTCAGTGGCTCCAATGGCCTTCAAATGCCACTTATTATAGACCCTTATTGGTCAGTGGTGGACCACCATAGTGTTAGTGGGTCCCCACTAACACTATGGTGGTCCACCACAGACCACTAAGGGTGTCCACTAACACTATGGTGGTCCACCACAGACCACTAAGGGTGTATAATAAACAGAATTTAAAGGCCATTGGGACCATTAACCAATCTTAGAAAACAAAGCATATGCCACAACCCACTAACACTATGGTGCTCCACCACCGACCACTAAAAGTGTATAATGAATGTCATTTAAAGGCCATTAGGGCCACTAACAAAGTTTAGCCAACATTAGGTTCAAAATGTTCACACCAAGCTTCTAAATAAGCAAAGACGATGTAATCATTCATACTCCACCCAATAAATTACATTAGACCAGTTATTCTTGATCAAGAACTATACTTGACCATGCCCCAACAAAGACCCTACTTTCCAACCTATAGTTTCCTAATTATCGGCATGTTGTTTGTAAATGTCCTTCTCTCTTGGCAAACTCTCAAGCATTTTCAAAACTAATGCTCTTTCCTTAAGATTCTCTACATTTATCTTGATTTCATCATCGTAAGAGATATGTATATCAGACTCCCCTACTTGAGGCCTCCATAAAATTTCGATCCCTCCCTCAAATTTCGCGGCCTAAAATTTGGGGGGTCGTAAAATCTCGGCCTGAAATTTCGGCTGTTGTAAATACTTTTATAAATGACTAATACATCTATTCTAGTTTTTTATCGACTCCTTTAGGCACTGGTCACTAACCTTGCACACATATGAAATATATTTGATGTCTGAGTATCTTTTGCAAAGTTACATAGGGCTCTCCCCTAGGAGGTTTCGACCTCCAAAAAAGTTAGGAGAAGTGACTAAGGTGACACTGGTCACTTTCTCCGCATATGTTTTCCTAGATTGGAATGCCATTTCAATTGATAACAAAACCTATTATTTCCTAATTATTGACATGTTTATAAATGTCCTTCTCTTTTGACAACCTCTAAAGAGTTTTCAGAAATACTGCTCTTTTCTTAAGATTCTCTACATTTCTCTTGATTTCATCATCATAAAAAAAAATCTATATCAAACTCCCCTACTTGTGGCATATGTGTTTCCTAATCTAATTCAGTGTCCCTATTGGTCCTTTAAATACCACTCATTATACACCCTTAGTGGTCGTTGGTGGACCACCATAGTGTTTGTGGGATGCCACTCATTATACACCCTTAATGGTCGTTGGTCGACCACGATAGTGTTTGTGGGCGCCCACAAAAACTACAGTGATCCACCACTGACCATTAAGGGTGTATAATCAATGGCATTTAAAAGCCATTGGGGACACTAACCAACCTTTGCCAACATTGGGGCCAAAACATTCATACCAAGGTTGTACATAGGCAAAGGATCATCTATTCATTCATACTCCACCTAAAAAGGAGGATTAGAGCAGTTCTTCTTGGTCAAGAACAAACTTGTTAGTACCCCAAAAAAGACTTCCTTTGCCTATGTACAAACTTGGTATGAACATTTTGGCCCCAATGTTGGCAAAGCTTGGTTAGTGTCCCCAATGGCTTTTAAATGCCACTCATTATACACCCTTAGTGGTCGTTGGTGGACCACCATAGTGTTTGTGGGCGCTCACAAAAACTACAGTGATCCACCATCGACCATTAAGGGTGTATAATCAATGGCATTTAAAATCCATTGGGGACACTAACCAAGCTTTGCCAACATTGGGGCCAAATTGTTCATACCATACTCCACCAAGGTTGTACATAGGCAAAGGATCATCTATTCATTCATACTCCACCTAAAAAAGAGGATTAGAGCAGTTCTTCTTGGTCAATAACTAAACTTGTTAGTACCCAAAAAAAGACTACTTTGCAACCTATCAATTCCTAATTATTGACATTTTGTAAATGTCCTTCTCTTTTTACAACCTCTCAAGGGTTTTCAAAAATACTGCTCTTTTCTTAAGATTCTCTACATTTGTCTTGATTTCATCATCATAAGAGAAATCTATATCAAACTCTGCTTCTTGTGGCATACGCTTTGTTGCCTAAGCTTTGTCAGTGGCCCCAATGGCCTTCAAATGCCACTTATTATACACCCTTAATGGTCGGTTGTGGACCACCATAATGTTAGTGGGCGCCCAATAACACTATGGTGGTCCACCACAGACCACTAAGGGTGTATAATAAATGGAATTTAAAGGCCATTGGGGCCATTTACCAAGCTTAGGAAACAAAGCATATGCCACGACCCACTAACACTATGGTGGTCCACCACACCGAGACTTCACTTAGTGAAGATCGTGGGATATTAAAGAATACCCTTAATTTCCAGAGATATTGACCCAAACTCTTTTTGTTGAAACCCCCTCCCAATACTTAAAACCTTCTCCCCACCCCTTTTTATACCTCAATCCTTATAAACCACCCTACCCACCCCCACCTTAAACCCCTCATCCCCCCAATACCTGCAATATATTGGTTCAATTTTTAATAATTTTAAAACCCACAATATGAACTAACGTGATAGGATATTGGTCAACAAGTGAAGCCCCCGTGGTCCACCACCGACCACTAAGGGTGTATAATGAATGCCATTTAAAGGCCATTAAGGCCACTAACCAAGTTTAGCCAACATTAAGTTCAAAATGTTCACACCAGGCTTGTAAATAAGACAAAAACCAATGTAATCATTCATACTCCACCCAATAAAGCACATTATACCAGTTATTCTTGATCAAGAACTATAGGTTCAAAATGTTCACACCAAGCTTTGAAATTAGAAAAGACTGATGTAATCATTCATACTCCACCCAATAAAGTACATTAGACTAGTTATTCTTGATCAAGAACTATACTTGACCATGCCCCAACAAAGACCCTACTTTCTAACCTATAGTTTCCTAATTATCGGCATGTTGTTTGTAAATGTCCTTCTCTTTTGACGACCTCTCAAGGGTTTTCAAAACTAATGCTCCTTTTTTAGGATTCTTTACATTTATCTTGATTTCATCATCATTAGAGAGATGTATATCAGACTCCCCTACTTGAGGCCTCCCTAAAATTTCGAGCCCTCCCTAAAATTTCGTGCCCTAAAATCTTGAGCGTCCTAAAATATCGGCCTGAAATTTCGGTTGTCGTAAACACTTGAATAGATGACTGATACATCTATTCCACTTTTTAATTGACTCCTTTAGGCATTGGTCACTAACCTTGCACACATATGAGATATACTTGGTGTTTGCGTGTCTTTTGCTGAGTTACATAGGGCTCTCCCCTAATGAGGTTTCGACTTCCAAAGAAGTTAGGAGGAGTGACTAAGGTGACAGTGGTCACTTTCTCCGCATATGTTTGCCTAGCTTGGACTGTCATTTCAACCGGTAACAAAACCTATTATTTCCTAATTATCGACATGTTTGTAAATGTCCTTCTCTTTTGACAACCTCTAAAGAGTTTTCAGAAATACTGCTCTTTTCTTAAGATTCTCTACATTTCTCTTGATTTCATCATCATAAGAAAAATCTATATCAAACTCCCCTACTTGTGGCATATGTGTGCGCCCACAAACACTACGGTGGTCCACCATCGACCACTAAGTGTGTATGATGAGTGGCATTCAAAGGCCCAATAGGGCCACTCACTTAGCTTAGGGAACACAAACACTACGGTGGTCCACCATCGACCACTAAGGGTGTATAATGAATGGCATTTAAAGGCCATTGGCGACACTAACCAAGCTTTGCCAACACTGAGGCCAAAACGTTCATACCAAGGTTGTACATAGGAAAGTGATCATCTACTCATTCATACTCCACTCAAAAAAGAGGATTAGAGCAGTTCTTCTTGGTCAAGAACTATACTTGATAGTACCCCAAGAAAAGTCTACTTTGCAACCTATCATTTACTAATTATTGACATGTTTGTAAATGTCCTTCTCTTTGGACAACTTCTTAATGGTTTTCAAAAATACTGCTCTTTTCTTAAGATTCTCTACATTTATCTTGATTTCATCATCATAAGAGAAATCTATATCAAACTCCACTACTTGTGGCATACACTTTGTTTCCTAAGCTTGGTCAGTGGTCCCAATGGCCTTCAAATGCCACTTATTATACACCCTTGGTAGTCGGTGGTGGACCACCATAGGTGTTAGTGGGCGCCCACTAACACTATGGTGGTCCACCACCGACTACCAAGGGTGTATAATAAGTGGCATTTGAAGGCCATTGGGACCACTGACCAAGCTTAGGAAACAAAGCATATGCCACAACCCACTAACACTATGGTGGTCCACCACCGACCACTAAAGGTATATAATGAATGTCGTTTAAAGGCCATTAGGGCCATTAACCAAGTTTATCCAACATTAGGTTCAAAATGTTCACACCAAGCTAGTAAATAAGAAAACATCGATGTAATCATTCATACTCCACCCAATAAAGTACATTAGACCGGTTAATCTTGATCAAGAACAATACTTGAAATACCCTATTACCGCCTTTCACGCACCTCAGGGGTTTTTGAGCGTGGCAGAAATCTTCAAGCCACTGGGTGCATCCTTGGGGGAAAGTCTCGAGCTGAGATACTCACTCAACACTCAACTCCTCCGTCTAGGCCAACTCCTAGCAAAACTAGGGGGTGGTCCCTTTTAGAAGAAAATCTACTATTTTTAGTCTACGAAAGAAAAGACTAAATCTAGGAGTTAATATGAAATTGATAAAATAACACCAACGGACTATTGCAAGAAAGAGATCACATCAAGAGCATATGACAATGTAAGCACCATTCACGACATGTTGCAATAATTGATTTAAGCATTGAAAGTAAAACAGACCAGTGCCGATGAATATGGAGTGCTTGTAAAAGTGGAGTGTTTTTGTGTCGTGTAAGTATTGCAGTTGTCTCGTTGGTCAATTTAAAATTATTAATGAGTAATTAAGGGCGTGGGTTAATTGTGGGTATGGAACAACAAGTCAAGTCCCTTCAAACTGAGTGCTAAAGCGGTAATACCAAGTGTCCAACGGAGCGAGGATGAAACTGCTTGGAGTAGCCCCCTGACTCTGTAGTAGTTAACCTTTGCAACCTCCCGAGTTCTCAAGAAAATCACTTGTATGGATTTTCCTATTAAATCTAGTAACTTGTATCCCTTTCTGATACAGCCAACTGATCAAACAAGCTGTAGCGGTGTAGAGAATATGGGAAGGAGTCTTTTTTTATTTTACTAGAGAAGTAACAATGAGTTGTTTAGATGATGACCGAAGAATCTTTTTCACCTTTCGGGTACTCAGGAAAGAAACGGTCAGATTGATTAAAAAATTAAGAACAAATAAGTAAAAGAAATATTTTCTAATTAATCCAACCGCGAATCTCTTTCACCCTTTCAGGTTACGCGAGAGAGCGTGGGGTAAGTATTTATTTTACTTCCTTGATCAAATAAACAACTAAATCGGAAATAAAGATAAAACTAACTAAAACTGGAAAATCATAAAAAAAAGACACCGACACAAATCCCCCCCAGGGAGGGATGGGGAGTGGGCTCTGAAGAGCCTACTCAAAATATTTTATTACGGTATTTACAAAGCTCATGAGAGGTGGATGCCTTTGGTCCTTACAGATCTGGACCCAAAGGCTTACAGGTTTTGAAAAATGAAGAGGAAGAACGAAGTTGCTCCGAGAGGCCTTGGATGGCCTAGATCTTTAATTTCCAGCAGCACTTCCCCTTGTCTTTGCATGAATAATGTAAAACCAGCCACCTGAAATGGACCACATGTGCTAAATCAGTCATTAAAGCATAAAAAAACTAAGTACTTAAATGATAAACAATAAGACTAAGTACTTAATCAATCTAGATCTACTCAGAATAAAGCTTTAAGATTAGGATCTAGCAATGCACTTAAATAAATCAAACTTTGAATAATCTTTTAAAAAACGAAACTAATTTACTTAAGCATTTATAAAGTAACCAAAACCAAAGAGGAAATTTGATTTTAAAAGTTAAGGAAGGAAGGAAAGAAGGAAATGCTCAAGCAGAGTGCCTAGATCTAAGGAATCCAGCAGTGGGAAGCGGAGGGACTATGTCTTTCTTGAAAATGCTTGAAGAATGGTAGATTCAACCGAGATCATCCACTCCAATCAAGCTAGGAAACCTGCATCACTAACAATACTTGCATAAAGGGGGATCAAATCCGGTATTTCAACAAATGAAGATTGAGAAAGCATAAGTACAACCTAGTATAGTCTGCTACTCCTAGATCTTTAAAAGTAGAGAATAGTAAATGAAATCAAACTAGAATAATTTACCCTATAAGTTACCAACAATATTAAGGCTAGATAGATCACCACATTAAGAAAAGCAAAAAGCAGCAATATAGTTACCTCATGTGCCCATGACAATACTCATCCACACACTAATGCAACACACCATGGACCTCCAAACTAATTTACTTAAGCATTTATAAAGTAACCAAAACCAAAGAGGAAATTTGATTTTAAAAGTTAAGGAAGGAAGGAAAGAAGGAAATGCTCAAGCAGAGTGCCTAGATCTAAGGAATCCAGCAGTGGGAAGCGGAGGGACTATGTCTTTCTTGAAAATGCTTGAAGAATGGTAGATTCAACCGAGATCATCCACTCCAATCAAGCTAGGAAACCTGCATCACTAACAATACTTGCATAAAGGGGGATCAAATCTGGTATTTCAACAAATGAAGATTGAGAAAGCATAAGTACAACCTAGTATAGTCTGCTACTCCTAGATCTTTACAAGTAGAGAATAGTAAATGAAATCAAACTAGAATAATTTACCCTATAAGTTACCAACAATATTAAGGCTAGATAGATCACCACATTAAGAAAAGCAAAAAGCAGCAATATAGTTACCTCATGTGCCCATGACAATACTCATCCACACACTAATGCAACACACCATGGACCTCCAAAGTTTTTATATTAATCCATAAAATAACATTACAATACAAAGGTTCATAGCTCGGGCGGAGCCTTTGGTCCTCTGACCATGAGCAACAATGAGCAAAGACTCCTGCTTAAATAGCCAAAAGAGAGACCTAGAGGGGCCTCACCAATACTAAAGATCAACTTGGAGTAACAGTGAGCTTGGACTAAGTTAAACCGGAGTTGAACTGAAAAGAAACTACCAACACACCAATCTAACTCACCAACTCCCAAAACGACATCCTTCATTCCCTCACGCGTGAGCTTTTGAGATTAGCGTGAGGTTATCTCTTACATGCATGCGCTAGCCAAGAATTAAACCAAAGATTTTATAACCAAGCACAAACATATTCAAAGTGGGAGGGGTCCACTATCCACCTCACGCTAGCCTCCATTCCCTGCAAGTAAATGTTTGACGTCATACTCTCCCATGCGATGCCTCATGCATTAACCCCACTCTTAATTTTTAAATACAAACCATATGATATTCCAAGTATGGTATGTATCAAAGTATTATACAACCAAAGGAATCCAACGTGAGGGGCCCACCCTTTCTCACCATTCGCGGAGCTTCATGACATCACCCTCATCTCTTCACGTGAGCTTATATGGAGGTTGAACCAAAGTTTTAAAACCATGTTTTAATACAAAGTCAAGTTTGAAAAGGATCGTGAGCCTCATGGGACCCATGCCATGTCACCTCTTTTAAATATTTTTTTAATTTTCAATTTTTCAAACTTTGACTAAGGTGCTAATTTGCCGAAATTTAACATTAAAATGCTTTCTGATGCCATCAATCTTAAGGCCAGATAGATCACCACATTAAGCTATGCAAAAAGCAGCAATACAGTTACCTTACGTGCCTGTGACAATACTCATCCACACACTAATGCAACACACCATGGACCTCCAAAGTCTTTCTATTAATCCATAAATTAACATTACAATATAAAGCTTCATAGCTTGGACAAGGCCTTCGGTCCTCTAACCATGAGCAACAATGAGCAAAGACTCTTACTTAAATAGCCAAAAGAGAGACCTAGAAAGGCCTCACCAATACTGAAGATCAACCCAAAGTCACATTGAGCTTAGACTAAGTTAAAACCGGAGTTGAACTGAAAAGAACCTGTCAACACACAAATCTAACTCACCAACTCCAAAAACGACGTCCTTGATTCCCTCACGCGGGAGCTTTTGAGATTAGCGTAAGGTTGGTGAAAGATTAGCGTTAGGTTATCTCCTACATGCATGCGATAGCGAAGAATTAAACCGAAGCTTTTATAACCAAGCACACACAATTTCAAAATGGGAGGGGCCCACTATCCACTTCACGCTAGCATCCATTCGCTACAAGTAAATGTTTGACATCATACTCTCCCATGCGATGCCTCATGCATTAACCCCACTCTTAATTTTTAAATACAAACCATATGATATCCCAATTATGGTATGTATCAAAGTATTATACAACAAAAGGAATCCAACGTGAGGGGCCCACCCTTTATCACCATTCGCCAAGCTTCATGGCATCACCCTCATCTCTTCACGTGAGCTTTTTTTTTTTCAGGAAGAAAAAGCCTGTCCTTGATATTCTTTATTAAGAATCAAAGGGCAGTGTTAACACTCACCCAGAAAGTGTTACAATAACATAATAAACCAGTCAATAAAGGATCACCTCCAGTTGCGGCCAGGGGGAATAGCAAACAAAAGTAACGTGTCCCATCAGATATCAATCTCATCATATAAGTGATCTCAAACAATCATCCAAATCTATCGTGAACCAAGAGGATTCAGAGCTGCTATCCATAAGCATCCACTCATAAATCATCATACATATATCCGAAAGAGTATAAAACTCTTCAATTCCAAGACTCAAAAGAGCTGAAAAGAGTCACTAGTGACCAAAAGGTCATCATAAAATTCTGAATAACAGCCAATACCCAGGGCAAGTGTGAGTGTTGTTTTTGAAAGACTGTCTGCAATCCGGTTGTGTTCACGATAGATGTGACTGAGAGTGAGACCCGGATAGCTAGATAGTAGCTGTTGAGTTTCCCTGCACCAGTGATGAAGTTCTGGTGGGGTGAGAGCAGAAAGTCCCTTTGCCCAATTAATGATAACCTGTGAGTCACCATGTATGTGGGACAGCGGGACACCCATCATTTGGGATGTGAACAAAAGGGCCCAGAGACCCAAAAGTTCAGCTTTTGTGTTGGAACCATATCCTACCCCCAGCGCGCAGTCCAGATGGTGATTTTTATTGAAAAACACACAAAAACCAATACCAGCAACTGATGTGATAGAGGCACCATCAAAGAATCCACAAGGGAAAATCATATCTGGTTTATTCCCAATCCGCCTATCTGATTTTGTCTTCCTGTCAGACAACACAGGCCTGGATAGAATCTGTTGAGCTGAGTATATAATCTGATGAAAAACTCCACTGACAGTCGATTCCTGCCCATCAAAGATAGTCTTATTCCGAGCTTTCCAAACAGCCCAGATGGTATGATGGGGCAAATAGAAATGGGGCGAGCTGCGAGGAAAAGAATTAACCCAGGAATCCATATACTTCACAATAGTATCATACTCAGGTGGAATAAAATAATGGAACTGTTCACTTAAAAAATACTGCAGTAGCTTCCAAAATCTACAGCGAGAAAATAAGTGAATAACTGTCTCCTCACCAGCATGACAAAGAGGACAAATACCCAGGCCAATTTTGCCTCTTTTTTGAAGATTATCCCACGTGAGAACCTTGTTCTTCAGTACCAGCCAGGAAAAACAACCAATTTTCCTCGGGAGAGATAAAGACCATAGGGATGAATACAAATTATTGCCAGGAGCTGGAGAATGGGATTTTACTATACATTCATATGCTTTTGCTGCAGTAATTTTTCCATTTTTTTTTTATTAAAATCCCAAAGGAGAGAGTCCGGATTATTTGATAATCGGATGCCAGATAGAATCAAGTGGCTGACAAACCTGTTCCATATAATTTTCCAGTCCCCCGCCAGAAGCAATTCATCAGCTGTATACCAGTACTGACAGGCATCCGGGATTATATTGTGTGCCTGTGCAAGAGAAATAATATTTAAATCCTCCAAATAGGATCGCAAACCATTAGGAAAGTTAAATGAATTCGTGGAGCCAAAAACTGGATCAATACCAACCAATATGTCATTTCCATTGCCCACCTGCCATGCTAAATGTCTCCCCATCCAAGGAATGGTTTGAATGAAACCTCTCCAAATGACTGATACTCCCTGAGTATTGAAATTTTTTCCCCGAATCCACGATACCACAGAAGAATGTTTCAAATACTTGGCTGCAAGCACCTGATGCCATAGACTGTCACAAAAAAGGACCTCCCAAAAAAATTTCAGCCGAAGAGCGATATTAGTCCAAAAGAGATTCTTGATGCCCCATCCTTCAAATTTTTTTGGCCATGATAAATCGGACCAGCTAGCTAAGTGATATCGACGTGTATTGCCATTTGAACCCCAAAGAAAAGAAAAGGTGATACTCCTGAGCTTATTCAGGATCGTTGCCGGAATAGGGGCCAGACCCATCCAATAAATAGGAATGCTACAGAGAACAGATTGAACCAGTACCAGCCTGCCACCCAAGGAGACAATCTTGTGGGTCCAGAGACTGATTTTCTTCTCAAATCTTTGTACCAGCCAGTACCAGTCCCTATTTTTATAACTGAGGGGTTTTATGAAGAAGCCCAGATAGGAAAGGCCTTGAGTAATGGGTGACAATTTATAGGGAATAGTACTAGAGAGACTCAGAAGTTCCGAATCAGGAATATTATGGTGCAAGAGGACAGACTTGTCCAAACTGATGGACATACCAGAGGCTGAACAAAAAGAATCCAAAATAACTTCAAAAGCAGCCCATTCCCGAAGAGATCCATGACCCATGACAATAACATCATCCACAAAGAGCAAATGCGTCAATGCAAGTGTAGACGAGATCTGAATCCCTCTGATGAGACCATTATTACGAGCATCTGCAATAAGGAGACTAAGTCCTTCTATGACCAGGATGAAGAGAAGAGGGGAAAGGGGACAGCCTTGGCATATACCACGAGTAGCAGGGAAAAAATCCGAAGGGATCCCATTAATAAGCACAGCAAAAGTAGCTGAGGTCAGACAACCCATGATCCAATTAACAGTCTGAAGGGGAACACCAATTTGTAATAGGATAAGGCGTATAAAAGACCAATTAACTCTATCAAATGCCTTAATCAAATCAATTTTGAGAAGGAAAGCACAGAGATTTTTTGTTTTGATAGAGTGGAGAGATTCCTGAACAATCCCAATCGGATCAATAATCTTACAATTTTTAAGAAACCCATACTGCTGACGAGAGATGCCAGAATCCAGGAAGGGTTTCAATCTGACTGCAATGACTTTGGAGATAAGTTTATACAGAAGATTGCATAATGAAATGGGTCTAAAGTCAACAAATGTCTGTGGTTTGTCTTCTTTGGGATAAGGGCAATAAAAGTAGAATTCAGAGAAGCTGGAATGATCCCTGTAACTCTGGTAAAGTCAACTGCAGAAAGAAGTTCATCTTTTAGGGTATCAAAAAAGAACAAGTAGAACTCAACCGGCCAGCCATCCGGGCCTGGGCTACGATCTTTTTTAAAGGATTTGAGAGCATGTTCAACTTCCCCAATGTTGATAGGACAGGAAAGATCAGAGGCATTCACTTCAGGTACCATCCTACGATAGAGCTGGATAACCTTGAGTTGCTGTAAAATATTGGTGCCCCCATCATCCTTAAAAATATGTGCAAAATGTTTCATGCCCAGGGATTTGAGAGCATCTTCATCATCATAGGAGGTACCAGAATCATCTGATAGAGACCATATCGAGTTCTGGTTCCTTCGCCCCGATGCTAACATGTGAAAATATTTTGTATTGGAATCCCCCTCAAGATACCATTTAGTCCTACTTTTCAACTGTCGTGTGAGCAGAGTGTGTGCCAAAATCTTGTGTCTTGCAGATCTGAGGAATGTGAGATGGTCCAATTCCGAAGAGGTAAGAATACCATGGTGGGAGTTTGATAATAGCGAGGTGATGTCTAGTTCAATAGAGGTGAGTTCCTGATCTTTCTGAGCCTGCTTGGACTTGATCCACCCCTTAGTATTCACTTTAAGGGATCTAAGCTTCCAGAGGAGAGAATCAAGGTCCGATACAGAGTCCACTCGACCTTGGAGGGTCCAAGAAGAATGGAGCCAGGGGGAAAAATCAGGGTCAGCAAGCCATGATCGATTAAACTTAAAAGGGTAGTTGAAAGAGGTACGGGATTTGTTCCATTCCAGGACAATGGGAAAGTGGTCAGAAATATCAGAGCAATGAGTCCATGCACGATGGATACCCAGGAGAGGGATAAGAGTCCTGGAGATCAAAAACCTGTCAATTCTTTTACTGATACCCTCATCTCCTGCCCAGCCATTACGCCACGTAAGACTCGAACACGGAGGAGCAATATCCATAAGACCAAGTGAATCGAAAAGGGTGGAGAAGTGGTGAATGAGGGGATCCGGGAAGGCCTTTTTACCCCAAATTTCAGAGGAATTTAGGGTGAGGTTGAGATCACCACCCAATATCAAGTTCTGTAAACCCAGGAGCCCACCCCTAAGAGCTCTGTCCCAGAAAGATTCCCTATCTCTGTAGGGTCCATAAACATTGAGAATCGATAAAGGAAATGAGAGACCCCTGAAGGATGCAAGGAGGAGAAGACCCGCACAGGTGTGAAAGGCTTTGCATCTAACCTTTAGTGGATTCCAAGCAGATAGAAGGCCACCTGAGAGACCAGAGGCCCCGATAGCACAAAACTCCCAGGAGGGGAAAAGTTTGGAGAAGGCCAACAAAGCAGGAAAAGAACAACACATAGTTTCCTGGAGAAGGATCATATCAGGGAAAAGAGTTCGAAGGAGATTACGGAGGCAGTGTAGTTTAGACTTACCCCCAAGGCCTCTTACATTAAGGGACACAATGATCATGGATCACTCTAAAGGGGAGACAGTGCTCTAAGTCCCCGAGGAGGTGTAATGCAGTCTGCTTCAGATAAGCGAGCTGAAAGAGGGATGTATGGGGTAGACTCTGGTGAAAGTTCCCACTGCTGGATACCCTTTTTTTTCTCTTTTTTCTTCCTAATAGTGACATTTGCAAACCTTACAGAGTTAATGTGAAGAGTGGAGGGGGAGGTAGGATTAGTTGCTGTAAAGATAGAGAGGGAGTGTTTAAGGGTAGGATCAGAGAAAGAAGGGGTTCCAGTGGGGCTGATAGGTTGAGTGGGGGGTGGAGGGGGCTTGCCACCAGCTGATAAAGGCGGGAATTCCGAAAGCGAGGACAGTAAAGGGACAGTTGGAGACAGAGGGGTAGACTCGTGTACCTCATGGGAAGTCTGAGAAGCTGCAAGGGTAAGAGGATCCGGGGGGGCAGAATCCGAGTGGAGGGTTAAAACAGGTAGTGAGGAGGATGGAGTATCAGAGATAGGGGATGGGACCACCGGCGGATAAGACTCTTTTTTGTGAGAAAGGATCAAACCATCCACATCATGTAAAAAATCTTCAGTAACTAGAACTGTGGGGAAGGGAGGAGTGGTGACCTTACCTGGAGAGTGGCCAGATAAACCAGAGGATTGTAAAGTACTCCCCTCCTGGAAACCCTCATAATCCGAGGACAAAGCACGCAAGCTGAGAGATGGACAGTGACGACGCAAGTGCCCGGTTGCATGACAGATGCTGCATCTGAAAGGCACTCTAAGATAATTTAGTTTCTAAATGAAGAGGCATTCCCCACACAAAATTTCCACTTCCGCTGGTAAACCCAAAGACACATCCATCTCAACCAAAACTCGTGCGACTCTTTTGTCGAAGGCCAGTAGGAAATCTGCCTCCACAGCAACAAAGCGGCCAATGGAGTTTGTGACACCCTCCAGAATTTGTTTGTTCCAGAGTGGGTACGGAAGTTGAGGAAGCAGAGCCCATAAATGACGCTTTGTGATACGCTCACGAAGCGGGTCGAATCCAGAATGCCAACAGTCCAGGACCAAGGAGCCATTTCCCATCCGCCAGGTCCCCTCCAAAATGCGAGTGCAGTGTGCTTCTTCGAGAAAGACAAAGGTGATCCAGCCCCGTGAAAGAAGACTGATAGTAGGAACATAATCGATCAGGGGCTTCCAATGCTGAGTGGCCCACTCGAACCATTCAGCTTTGTTCATACGAGCATACTCAACTCGCCCTACCAACCCTCGAGTACAAAGAGAAGATACCCTGTCCATGTATACATCATGACCGAGCACGAAACGGTAACGTCCCTCCGTAGCTTTGATACATTTGGAGTTCCTTTTTCTCCGAAAACGAGAGGTGGGCAAGCCTTCGGACATATTTAACGTCACGGGAGGGATCTCAAAACCCGACAAAATGATCCCCAGGACAGCCCAGCCTACCACAAACGCCAGCCGATGTTAGACAGACCCAAATAAGTGAAAGGACCAAACCCCACCTTGAGCCAAGAGACCGAGCAGATAAGGAGAAGTCAACAGCACATGGCGAAGGGATAACCCACTAATAAGAAGAGATGGCAGACAAGGGTATAATCATTGAAGCAAAGGGTGAAGCCAAAGTCAGAGAGGGTTGATAGCCAAATAACCCCAGTACAGAAGAAACCCTAACCCACGTGAATAGAAGCCAGAGTCAACCCACTGATAGGAATCTGTCGCCCACGACCAGAGTAAAAAAACACGGGGTCAACCCCTTATATCATCGCCACCTTATAACAACCGGCAGTAGAAACAAACGACGTCTACAGCTAGCCCGGTGACAGCAAATCTCAAAAAACAAAATAAAAGAGCAGAGGAGCAAACCGATGCAAACAAGGATGAAACCCTAACATGTGACAGGGAAACCAATGACCCTCAAGTAGAGATAAAGTGACCAGATGGGAAAAAAATAGGGTGTGAGACCTCAGCACAAAGATGAGAAAACCCCATGCAGTTGCACAGATAGCCTTAAAGCGACGTCCTTCCCACTTTTTAATGCACTTGGTTGGTACTAGTCCCCCATAGCAGGGGAGGGACTCCAAGTAGCTATCCGCACAATCACCCTACACACTAGGCAAGCAAACCCTATACCGACTGGAACATATAGATAACCAGATAATCCCAGGACAGACCCTGTCAATCAGCAAGGAGGGATGAAAGAGCTTATCAGGAGAAAAGTCCCGGAGAAAATCAAAAGGAACCAGCAGGTGATGAAGCAGAAAAGGTCAGAGAAGGAGCTGGGAGAAGGTCACGGACTCCATCGCTGCAGCGCTCCATCCTCGCTGAAGAGCAAACGTCATCCGAATATCCTCACGTGAGCTTATATTGAGGTTGAACCAAAGTTTTAAAACCATGTTTTAATACAAAGTCAAGTTTGAAAAGGATCGTGAGCCTAATGGGACCCATGCCATGTCACCTCTTTTAAATATTTTTTAAATTTCAAAATTTTAAAACTTTGACTAAGGTGTCAATTTGTCAAAATTTAACATTAAAATACTCTTTTGATGCATCTTTAGCTGAATAATGCCTCACGGGGTGTTTCGGTTGCCCGACTGAAGTGGAAAGTGGCTCCTAGGTAAAGTGGACGCTCCGGGTGTGAAAACGAGTGTCCCCACGTCAGAAACAAGTTATGTATCTAACTTTTACATCTTGAATTTCTTTAATTAAACCATTAAAAAATGGCCTAATTTTGCAAAAAAAATTATTTTCTCGAAATCTAACAAAACTCTAGGAGGACCTAGCACATGTCCATACGACTCAAAATCAATGCTTAGCATATTGAAAAACACTGACACGAAGGCTCTAATAACCTCCTAAGCCTGAAACAGCAAGACTACTGCCCCAACTTTGGAGGTGTGAGTGAAAAACTCAGAAATTAGTAGGCGTTTGTTCAACAACCAATAATAACCAAGGGAAAAAACACTCTGGGCTAGTCGGTATGATGCTTAAGTCTAGGAAGCTGGTCCTTTTATAAAAAATTAAATGCCAGGACATTTTTTACAATTTCCCCAAGGGGTAATGAACATGTGTTACAAAAAATTTCGAACAGACTCCCAGAAAAAGGCCAACAAACTTCTGAACTCTGATCAAGAACAAGTGTACTTGTTCTACATCACCGACTCGCTTAAAAAAAAACCACCAAGTACAACTTAGGTGGTAACAGACCCTACTTTCCAACCTATAGTTTCCTAATTATCGGCATGTTGTTTGTAAATGTCCTTCTCTTTTGACAATCTCTCAAGGGTTTTCAAAACTAATGCTCTTTTCTTAAGATTCTCTACATTTATCTTGATTTCATCATCGTAAAATAGATGTATATCAGACTCCCCTACTTGAGGCCTCCCTAAAATTTTGAGCCATCCTTAAAATTTCACGCCCTAAAATCTAGAGCCTCCTAAAATCTCAGCTTGAAATTTCAGCTGGCGTAAATGCTTGAATAGATGACTGATACATCTATTCCACTTTTTGATTGACTCCTTTAGGCACTGGTCACTAACCTTGCACACATATGAGATATACTTGGTGTCTGAGTGTCTTTTGCAGAGCTACATAGGGCTCTCCCCTAAGAGGTTTCGACTTCCAAAGAAGTTAGGAAAAGTGACTAAGGTGACAGTGGTCACTTTCTCCGCAACTTGAATAGATTTGATACATGTATTCCCCTTTTTGATTGAGTCCTTTAGGCACTGGTCACTAACCTTGCACACATATGAGATATACTTGGTATCTGAGTGTCTTTTGTAGAGTTACATAGGGCTCTCCCATAGGAGGTTTCAACTTCCAAAGAAGTCAGGAGAAGTGACTAAGGTGACAGTGGTCACTTTCTCCGCATATGTTTGGACTGCCATTTCAACCGGTAACAAAACCTATTATTTCCTAATTATCGACATGTTTGTAAATGTCCTTCTCTTCTCACAACCTCTAAAGAGTTTCAAAAATACTGCTCTTTTCTTAAGATTATCTACATTTCCCTTGATTTCATCATAAGAAAAATCTATATCAAACTCCCCCACTTGGACCGTATGTGTTTCCTAAGCTAATTCAGTTGTCCTATTGGGCCTTTAAATGCCATTCATTATGCACCTTTAGTGGTCGTTGGTGGACCGTTGTAGTGTTTGGGGGCGCTCACAAACACTACGGCGGTCCACCAACGACCACTAAAGGTGCATAATGAATGGCATTTAAAGGCCATTGGGGACACTAACCAAGCTTTTCCAACACTAAGGCCAAAACGTTGATACCAAGGTTGTACATAGGCAAAGGATCATCTACTCATTCATTCTCCACTCAAAAAAGAGGATTAGAGCAGTTCTTCTTGGTCAAGAACTATACTTGATAGTACCCCAAGAAAAGGATACTTTGCAACCTATCATTTCCTAATTATTGACATGTTTGTAAATGTCCTTCTCTTTTGACAACCTCTTAAGGGTTTTCAAAAATATTGCTCTTTTCTTAAGATTCTCTACATTTATCTTGATTTTATCATCATAAGAGAAATCTATATCGAACTCCACTACTTCTGGCATACGCTTTGTTGCCTAAGCTTGGTCAATGGCCCCAATGACCTTTAAATGCCACTTGTTATACACCCTTAGTGGTCGGTGGTGGACCACCATAGTGTTAGTGGGCGCCCACTAACACTATGGTGGTCCACCACAGACCACTAAGGGTGTATAACAAGTGGCATTTAAAGGCCATTGGAGCCATTGCCAAGCTTAGGCAACAAAGCGTATGCCAGAAGGACCACCATAGTGTTAGTGGGCGCCCACTAACACTATGGTGGTCCACCACAGACCACTAAGGGTGTATAATAAATGGAATTTAAAGGCCATTGGAGCCATTGCCAAGCTTAGAAAACAAAGCATATGCCACAACCCACTAACACTATGTTGGTCCACCACCGACCACTAAGGGTGTATAATTAATGCAATTAAAGGCCATTAGGGCCACTAACCAAGTTTAGCCAACATTAGGTTCAAAAGGTTCACACCAAGCTTGTAAATAAGAAAACACTGATGTAATCATTCATACTCCACCCAATAAAGTACATTAGACCAGTTATTCTTGATCAAGAACTATACTTGACCATTCCCCAACAAAGACCCTACTTTCCAACCTATAGTTTCCTAATTATCGGCATGTTTATATATGTCCTTGTCTTTTGACAACCTCTCAAGGGTTTTCAAAACTAATGTTGTTTTCTTAAGATTCTCTACATTTATCTTGATTTCATCATCGTAAGAGAGATGTATATTAGACTCCCCTAATTGAGGCCTCCCTAAAATTTCGAGCCCTTCTTAAAATTCCGTGCCCTAAAATCTCGGCCTGCAATTTCGGCTGTCGTAAATACTTGAATAGATGATTGATACATCTATTCCACTTTTTGATTGACTCCTTTAGGCACTGGTCACTTATTTGCACACTAATGAGATATACTTGGTGTCTGACTGTGTTTTGCAAAGTTACATAGGGCTCTCCCCTAGGAGGTTTCGACTTCCAAAGAAGTTAGGATAAGTGACTTAGGTGACAGTGGTCACTTTCTCCACATATGTTTGCCTATCTTGGACTGCCATTTTAACAGGTAACAAAACCTATTATTTCCTAATTATCGACGTGTTTGTAAATGTCCTTCTCTTTTGACAACCTCTAAAGAGTTTTCAGAAATACTGCTCTTTTCTTAAGATTCTCTACATTTCTCTTGATTTCATCATCATACGAAAAATCTATATCAAACTCCCCTACTTGGGGCATATGTGTTGCCTAAGCTAAGTCAATTGCCCTATTGGGCCTTTAAATGCCACTCATTATACACCCTTAGTGGTCATTGGTGGACCGCCGTAGTGTTTGTGGGTGCCCACAAATAATACAGTGGGTCCACCACCGACCACTAAGGATGTATATTGAATGGTATTTAAAGGCCATTGGGGACACTAACCAAGATTTTCCAACAATGGGGCCAAAACGTTCATACCAAGGTCGTACATAGGCAAAGGATCATCTACTCATTCATACTCCACTTAAAAAAGAGGATTAGAGCAGTTCTTCTTAGTCAAGAACTATACTTGATAGTACCCCAAGAAAAGGCTACTTTGCAACCTATCATTTTCTAATTATTGACATGTTGTTTGTAAATGTCCTTCTCTTTTGACAACCTCTCAAGGGTTTTCAAAAATATT
Organism: Pseudotsuga menziesii; assembly: GCA_001517045.1. Taxonomy (NCBI): domain Eukaryota; kingdom Viridiplantae; phylum Streptophyta; class Pinopsida; order Pinales; family Pinaceae; genus Pseudotsuga; species Pseudotsuga menziesii. Next base: position 158,246 of record LPNX010878138.1, on the reverse strand, counting down.
GTTCTTTTCTTAAGATTCTCTACATTTATCTTGATTTCATTATCATAAAAGAAATCTATATCGAACTCCGCTACTTGTGGCATACACTTTGTTTCCTAAGCTTGGTTAGTGGCCCCAATGGCCTTCAAATGCCACTTATTATACACCCTTAGTGGTCGATGGTGGACCACCATAGTGTTAGTGGGCGCTGGCCTTCAAATGCCACTTATTATACACCCTTAGTGGTCGGTGGTGGACCACCATAGTGTTAGTGGGCGCCCACTAACACTATGGTTGTCCACCACCGACCACTAAGGGTGTATAATAATTGGCATTTGAAGGCCATTGGGGCCACTGACCAAGCTTAGGCAACAAAGCATATGCCACAACCCACTAACACTATGGTGGTCCACCACCGACCATTAAAGGTGTATAATGAATGTCATTTAAAGGCCATTAGAGCCATTAACCTAGTTTAGCCAACATTAGTCTCAAAATGTTCACACCAAGCTTGTAAATAAGCAAAGACCGATGTAATCATTCATACTCCACCTGATAAAGTACATTAGACCAGTTATTCTTGGTCCAAAACTATACTTGACCATGCCCTAACTAAGACCCTACTATCCAACCTATAGTTTCCTAATTGTCGACATGTTGTTTGTAAATGTTCTTCTCTGTTGACAGCCTCTCAAGGGTTTTCAAAACTAACGCTCTTTTCTTAAGATTCTCTACATTTATCTTGATTTCATCATCGTAAGAGAGATGTGTATCAGACTCCCCTACTTGAGGCCTCCCTAAAATTTCAAGCTCTCCCTAAAATTTCGTGCCCTAAAATCTCGGGTGTCCTAAAATCTCGGCCTGAAATTTTAGCTGTCGTTAATACTTGAATAGAAGACTGGTACATCTATTCCACTTTTTTATTGACTCCTTTAGGCACTGGTCACTAACCTTGCACACATATGAGATATACTTGGTGTCTGAATATCTTTTACAAAGTTACATAGGGCTCTCCCCTAGGAGGTTTCGACTTCCAAAGAAGTTAGGAGAAGTGACTAAGGTGACAGTGGTCACTTTCTCCGCATATGTTTGCCTAGCTTGGAATGCCATTTCAACTGATAACAAAACCTATTAATTCCTAATTATCAACATGTTTGTAAATGTCCTTCTCTTTTGACAACGTCTAAAGAGTTTTCAGAAATACTACTATTTTCTTAAGATTCTCTACATTTCCCTTGATTTCATCGTCTTAAGAAAAATCTATATCAAATTCCCCTACTTTTGACATATGTGTTGCCTAAGCTAAGTCAGTGGCCCTATTGGGCCTTTAAATGCCATTCATTATACACCCTTAGTGGTCAGTGGTGGACCACTGTAGTGTTTGTGGGGACCACCAACGACCACTAAGGGTGTGTAATGAATGGCATTTAAAGGCCATTGGGGACACTGACCAAGCCTTTCCAACACCAGGGCCAAAGCGTTCATACCAAGGTTTTACATAGGAAAATGATCATCTACTCATTCATACTCCACCTAAAAAAGAGGATTAGAGCAGTTCTTCTTGGTCAAGAACTATACTTGATAGTACCCCAAAAAAAGACTACTTTGCTACCTATCATTTCCTAATTATTGACATGTTGTTTGTAAATGTCCTTCTCTTTTGACAACCTCTCAAGGGTTTTCAAAAACACTGTTATTTTCTTAATATTTTTTACATTTATCTTGATTTCATCATCATAAGGGAAATCTATATCAAACTCCGCTACTTGTGGCATACGCTTTGTTACCTAAGCTTGGTCAGTGGCCCCAATGGCGTTCAAATGCCACTTATTATACACCCTAAGTGGCCGGTGGTGGACCACCATAGTGTTAGTGGGGGCCCACTAACACTATGGTGGTCCACC
>LPNX010878138.1:143896-156154 GCA_001517045.1 Pseudotsuga menziesii | reverse complement strand
TACCCCATGGGGGAATTGTAATAAATGTTCTAGCATGATAGTGTCTGTAAAAGACTCGGTCTCTTGGACTTTATTTGTCAATCCGATCAGCCCAGGGTGTTTTTTCCCTCGGTTATTATTGGTTGTTGAATAAAGAATAAACGACTGATAATTTCTGAGTTTTTCACTCCATACCTCCAAAGTTGGAGTGGTTGGCTTGGCATTTAGGCCTATTGAGGTTATTAGAGTCTATGTGTCAATGTATAAACATGCTAGGCATCATGGTCGAGCCATATGAACATGTGCAAGTCCCCCTAGCTTTTTTCAACTTTTTTATTTTTTTAATTTTTTCAATGTTTTTTATTAAAATTTAATTTTTCCAAAAATTTGGCTATTTTTTAATAGTTTAATTGGAAAATTTGATTTTGTAATAAAAGTGGACCAAATAATCAGTTTCAGTCATGTAGGTGCTCATTTTCAAGCTAAGAGCACCATGTAAACCCATGGACCCACTTTTTCCTAGTTTTGAGTGATTTTCCATCACTCAGGTCAGAAAGCCCCAAAAAATCAATTATTGATTATTTTAATTAATAAATTGATGAATAATGGAACAAATCTAGAATCATAGATCAGTGGATTCTCAGTCGATTTGATTGAAATCAGTCAGATCTAAACTAGATTGACTGGATCTGACAAATCCTTGACTGAAAGAGGTGATCAAATCAGATCCAGAGTTGATCTTCAGCATCCTTTATGGGGAATTTCGCCCTCCCTCTCTCCTCCACACGTTTTGGCTCATCTGGATGAGTTTTGGTGGGATGCTTCAGTCAACAGGTCAAGGTGTCAGTCAGATCAGCTCTCCGATTGACAATTGCACTCAATGAGACTCAGATCTGGCTTAGTTAGACACAGATCAGGCATTGATGGACTCTCCTTCAGCTACAGTGGTCTATCTCCTTGGGATTTGTGCCCCCCTGGGCTGGATCTCCTATTTTTTGTATAAATAAAGCTCAGGCTGCCTCTTCCAAGTTAGTTAGAGTTGGATTGAAGGACTTGCTATTGTAATACTATTGTAATCTTTTGATTGTTGAAATAAAGAAGCTTTGAAGGCCAAATGGTGTAATGCTCTCATATGTGTGGATTGAGCATTGTCTTACGACTATTGATGTTGCCGGCTCTTCTCTCAATTTCTGCATCTAAACCCTGTCTGGCTTGAACAATTCAGCTGAATCAATAGGAGTATAGTTGGGCAAGTAAGTTTACTTGTTTTTCTTATATCTCATAGCATATATGTTAGAAGATCTAGATTATACATGTTTAATAAGTTTATTGGCATGTAATTCTTGTCTCTTTTTCATATATATCTCTAGATCTCATGAGGTTTCGTGCAGGATTGTGTGTTTAGCTTTCAGGTAGCAAGGATTGGACGAGCTATGGATCTAGTTTGACTCCACTGTACATCCAAAATCTTTGTGAAGACATTGCCCCTCTGTATTCCAGTAACAAGTTTCCATTGCAGATCTGCTTCAGCAACAAGCACTTCTCTTCTCCTTTTCCTCCTTCAAAATCAATTCTTTTTACTTGGTTACTTTGTTCACAGCTTTGATATTGTTTAGATCTATTACCTTAAAGTAAATTTAACATAGATCTATCTCCTCAAAGCCCATAATCTAGATCTTGTTCTTAAAAGGTTTCATAAGCATTCTAGATCTAGCTTTAGGGAAATCGTCCTTTTTGCATGGAATTTTAAAGAGAATGTGTAGCTTGCATGCATTAGATTTTTGTTTTTTGTTATAAAAGATAAATCTAGCAATCAATGCACGTCATATTGGCTGCCTAAAAGGCAAGATCCTAAGGGAAGCTTGCTTTCCTTGGTTCCCTTTTTACCCTTTTTAACTGGTTTTAACTTAGTTTTTTTGGGTTAAAAGTAAGCTGACCCAAAGGTAATTTTAGAGTGCTTTTGGGCATATTTCAGTCTAATAAGTTTGCTAATTTTTAGCAGGTATAACAGAAAAGAGGAGGAGCTACTGTTCGAAAGTGACTTCTGGGCCTTCTGAATCCCCCTAGGGGTATCCATTTTTTACTGAAATCTTTAATTTTTGCACTTTGTAAGCTCTTGGTTTCATTCTATATAAGAATCAAGAGGCATCATATCAGTTTGCTGATATTGTAATCGCTGGTAACAAAAATAATTCTGAATAGGGTCTTTCGAGCCCATTCCCCATCCCCCTTAGGGGGATTTGCGTCCGTGTCATTTTTTGCTTTTCGTTCATTTTTTTCAATCTAGCATAGCATTAATCTGCAGGGTAGTATACTTTGATTTAAAATCATTTCCATATTCCATTTCTATTGGTTTCAAAGTAACTTTAATACTTACCCCACGAGCCTCCTTTTGAGCCGAAAGGTGAAGAAAGGTTCGTGGTAGTCTAATTAGAAAATTGTGGTTTGCTTATCTTTTTATGTTTCACTTGATATCATCATTTGTTTCAGTAACCATAATAAAATCAACCCCTCCTTGATTCCTCGATTGAGGTCCACTTGGACCGAAAGAGGTTCCTGGAGGGTTTTCTTTTTAACAAGAACATCCATCTCAAAATTTACTAAAATTGACAAGACTCTGGTGTGTATTCTCTGCAATTGGCTGCGGTTCGTCTAATCAATCAAGCTGTATCAAAAGCACTTGAGTGACTAGTATAATTAGGATTCACTCTCCCAAATTGACAAACCATTAGGTGAAAATCCAACACCTAGATCAAACCATTACGGTGGCAAAATACCTAAAGGAAGCGGGAAATTCTGAAAAGTGACCTCGAGGCGCCGATCTCTGTCACACCCTAATGGGTGCGTTATGAACAATAGCCCTAGAGACTCCATTCACCCCACATATTCCTTGCGGGTAGCCATGAAGGTTTAGTTTTGGACATACTCCAAGTACTCTCGGGTATATCTGGAGTCCACCCCTTTGCCTAATTTTAATCAACTCATACATTAACTTAAAACGTACCAAGAGGCAAATGCAAAACATTCACTCCAAGCACATGCAAGTACATAGATTTTCTTTTGACTCCATTTTAAGGCACTGGTTATTTTCTTGCTATATATATATATATATTGTGTCTCGGCATTGTGCTTTCGTGCGCTCATTTTGTATCTTGTCATCTATGGTTGTTTATGGTTAAATTTCAAACTCCTAAGTAATTCATTCAGTTTAACATCACCATACTAAGTAATTAGCCTTAGTAACTTAATAGGGTCTACACCCCTTGGCTTCGTTAGGAGTTGAGCCTAAACGGAGGAGTCAAGAACAAGGTGACAGCCTTGACTTGAGACTTGCCCCCAAGGACACATCAAGTGGCTTGAAGATTTCTACCACGTGACCCAGGTGTGTGAAAGGCGGCAACACACCACAGACCACTAAGGGTGTATAATAAATGGAATTTAAAGGCCATTGCCGCCATTGACCAAGCTTAGGAAACAAAGCATATGCCGCAACCCACTAACACTATGGTGGTCCACCACCGACCACTAAGGGTGTATAATTAATTCCATTTAAAGGCCATTAGGGCCACTAACCAAGTTTAGCCAACATTAGGTTCAAAGTGTTCACACCAAGCTTGTAAATAAGCAAAGATCGATGTAATCATTCACACTCCACCCAATAAAGTACATTAGATGAGTTATTCTTGATCAAGAACTATACATGACCATGCCCCAACAAAGACCCTACTTTCCAACCTATAGTTTCCTAATTATCAGCATGTTGTTTGTGAATGTCCTTCTCTTTTGACAACCTCTCAAGGGTTTTCAAAACTAATGCTCTTTTCTTAAGATTCTCTACTTTTATCTTGATTTCATTATCGTAAGAGAGATGTTTATCAAACTCCCCTACTTGTGGTGTACGGTTTGCTGAAATTTCATTTTTAAAGAAACTATCAACTCTTTGGTTCAAGATAACAGAGATTTGAAATAGTAGAATGCATATCAATGGTATTTAGGAATACAAGAGGAAGAGTTGAAGGAGAACAATGTTTGGGCTGCATGGTTGTTAAGCATTATATGTGTGAAAGGTTTTTCATTTTAGAGAGGTAGTTTACTAGTGTGGTATAAGCTTTGATGCTTGTTACCTCAAAATCTACCACCCTCTCAAATACGCAACCAAGACCGATTCTAGAGATCAACACCCATTCAGGAGAAACACCCAATATCACCACGATGCTATCTACTATCATTTTAGGCTTACTCCTTGGGCCACAAGAGGCTTCCTTAACTAGATCAAAATAGACCTGCAAGATATTCAATGGAAACAACACTATCCCTGCAAGACCTTCCCACTGTTAGTAGAGCAATGCGTCAATAGAGTCATTAAGAGATACATGATAAATGCTAATTGGCTTAGAAGGCTTAGGAACAACGAATCTTGTATGTGAAAAGTTCTAAATATGTTTAAGTGTAACAATGCATACAATTCTTAAGCAAAACAAAAAGTAAACAATGGCATCCACACACCGCACACAGAAATTTACCTTGGAAATCCAAAAGAAAAAAACCAACTTAACTTAGAGCTTCATCCCTCTCTTTCTTTCTTTTCTCCTTGTATTAACACAACTATTTATAATACAATTTATTGGCATTCATCATCCTACAAAACACTAATTATGAAACCAAAATTAGATTATAATGGGTCCAAAAACCATTTGCCGAAAATAGCCAAAAATGAAATAAAAACAACCCAAAAGAATTTTCATCCATTTGTGGATATGCAATGCCTACGATTAGCCCGAAGCTTTTGTAGGTGAATGACATACTATTTTCTCCTCCAAAAATAATCCCAAACTACCCTCTTCATTGTTGTAGCTGACTTTGGTTGTTGTACCCAGTGTTACAAACATCGCAATATATTGCGATGTCAACTCACTAGCAATATATCTGCAATATATCGCCCCGATATTTCCCCCAATTTTTTGGCGATTTTTCCCAATTTTTTCGCGATATTTACTGATTTTTTCTAATATATCGCGATATTTGCCAATTTTATCCCCCCAATATTAACCGATTTTATGGCGATATTTGCCGATTTTTTCGAATATATAGTAATTTTTTGAATATTTGTTTCTTGAATATTTTTGTATTTTTTATTTTGTCGATATATTGTCGATGTTTACCGACATTTTCGCCGATAAATCCGATAATTTCTTTTTGGACCCTCGGTGATATATTCGCCGACATGATATTTGTAACATTGGTTGTACCATCTTATTTTCAACTTTCTTGACTGCTATGGGGTTGAAAGAAGGTTGTTAGGGGTAGCTAGTTACCAAAGAGTGTCAAAAAATGCCTATAATCTGGCCAAGATTGACCCATAGGGTTTTCAGAAATACTGCTCATTTCTTAAAATTCTCTACATTTATCTTGATTTCATGATCATAAGAGAAATCTATATCAAACTCCCATACCCGTGGCATATGCTTTGATTCCCAAGCTTGGTTAGTGGCCCCAATGGCCTTTAAATTCCATTCATTATACACCCGTAGTGGTTGGTGGTGGGCCACCATATTGTTAGTGGGCGCCCACTAACAATATGGTGGCCCACCACCAACCACTACGGGTGTATAATGAATGGAATTTAAAGGCCATTGGGGCCACTAACCAAGCTTGGGAAACAAAGCGTATGCCACAGGTACGAGAGTGCCCACTAACAATATGGTGGCCCACCACCAACCACTACGGGTGTATAATGAATGGAATTTAAAGGCCATTGGGGCCACTAACCAAGCTTGGGAAATACGCCCACTAACAATATGATGGCCCACCATTGACCACTAAGGGTGTATAATGAATGCCATTTAAAGGCCATTAGAGCCACTAACAAAACTTAGCCAACACTGGGTTCAAGATGTTAATACCAAGGTTGTAAATAAGAAAAGGCCTATGTAGTAATTCATACTCCACCCAAAAAAGTGCATTAGAGCAATTATTCTTGGTCAAGACTATACTTGACCATGCCCCAACAAAGACTCTACTTTCCAACGCATCATTTCCTATTTATTGAGATGTTGATTGTAAATGTCCTTCTATTCTGACAAACTCTAAAAGAATTTCAGAAATAATGCTCTTTTCTAAAGATTCTCTACATTTATCTTGATTTCATCATCATAAGAGAAATGCATATGAGACTCCCCTACTTCTGGCGTACGCTCTGTTGAAATTTCATTTCTGAAGAAACTATCAACTCTTTGGTTTAGAATAACAAAGATTTCAAATAATAGGGTGCATATAAATGGTATTTAGAAATGCATGAGGAAGAGTGAAAGGAGAACAAAGTTTGGGCTATATGGTTGGTGAGAATTGGATGTATGACAAAACTTTTTTATTTTAGAGAGGTAGTCAAAATGTTAATACCAAGGTTGTACATAAGCAAAGGATCATGTACTCATTCATACTCCACTCAAAAAAGTGCATTAGACCAAATCTTCTTGGTCAATAACTATACTTTGACCATGCCCAAAAAAACCTCTACGTTGCAACCTATAATTTCCTAATTATCGACATGTTGTTTGTAAATGTCCTTCTCTTTTGACAACCTTTAAATATTTTTCAGAAATACTGCTCTTTTCTTAAGATTCTTTACATTTATCTTGATTTCATCATCAGAAGAGAAATCTATATCAAACTCCCCTACTTGTGGCATACGCTTTGTTTCTTAAGCTAGGTCAGTGGCCCAAATGGCCTTTAAATGCAATTCATTATACACCCAAAGTGATCGATGGCGGACCACCATAATGTTAGTGGGAGCTATACACCCATAGTGATTGGCGGTTTCCCATAGTGATTGGTGATGGACCACCATAGTGTTAGTGGGATCCCACTAAAACTATGATGGTCCACCACCGATCACTAAGGGTGTATAATGAAAGGCATTTAAAGGCCATTAGAGCCACTGACCAAGCTTATCCAACATTAGGGTCAAAATGTTCATACCAAGATTCTATATAAGCGAAGTCTCTTATACTCATTCATACTCCATTCAAAAAAGTGCATTACACCATTTCTTCTTGGTCAGGAACTATACTTGGCCATGCCCAAACAAAGACTCTAATTTCCAACCTATCATTTTCTAATTATCGACATGCTGTTTGTAAATGTCCTTCTCTTTTGACAACCTCTCAAGGGCTTTCAGAAATAATGATTTTTCTTAAGATTCTGTACATTTATTTTGATTTCATCATCTTAAGAGGAATGTATATCAGACTCCCCTTCTTGTGGTGTACGCTCTGTTGAAATTTCATTTGTGAAGTAACTATCTCCCTTTGGTTCAAGATAATAGAGATATATCAAATAGGAGGTTGTATATAATTGGTATTAAGAAATTCAAGAGGAAAAGTGGAAAGAGAACAATGTTTGGGCTGCATGGTTGGTTAGCATTGGATGTATGACAAAAAATTTATTTTAGAGAGGTAGTGTACTAGTGTGGTAAAAGCTTTGATGCTTGTTACCTCAAAATCTAGCACCTTGTCAAATAGGAAACTAGGACTGGTCCTAGAGATCGACAATCATTCTGGAGAGACACCCAATGTCACCACAATGTTATCTCCCCTTATTTTAGGCCTTCTCCTTAGGCCATACGAGGCTTATCGAACTAGGTAAGATTAGACCTGCAAGATCTTCAATGGAAACAACTCTATCCCTGCAAAACCTTCCCACTATTAGTAGACTTAAGAGATATACATTAAATGCTGATTGACTTACAAGGTTTAGGAACAACAAACCTTGTATGTGAAAGTTCTAAACATGTTTAAGTATAATAATGCATACGATTCTTAAGCAAAATAGAAAGTAAATGACGACATTCACACACAATACATAGAAATTTACCTTGGAAATCCTGAAGGGAAAAACCAGCTTAACATAGAGCTTCATCGCTCTCTTTTTTTCTTTTCTCATTGTATTAACTCAAGTATTTATAATACAAATTATTGGCATTCATCAACCTACGGAACCCTAATTCCCAAACAAGAAGTAGATTACAATGGGTCAAAAATCCATTTGTCGAAAATAGCCAAAAAATGGATTAAAAACAACCCAAAATAATTTTCATGCATTTGCGGACCTGCAATGCCTAGGATCAGCCTGAATCTTTCGTAGGTGAATGGCATGACATGCCATTTTCGCCTCCCAAAGAAAATCCAAATATGCCCTCTTCATTGTTGTAGGTGACTGTGGTTAATGTACCATCCTATTTTCAATTTATTTAAGGTCTCCTTACCACTGTAATGTTGCGCAGACCATGAGAATTGTCCTCAAAATATTCATTTGTTACCCAACTTGATAGATTAAGTTTCTTTGATGATGAAAGTAGGCCCAAATTTGCAAGAGGACCGCAAAAGGTCATCCAAACTACTCTTAACAGTTCATACCACCAAATTTTTCTTAATGGAATTCACAACCATCCATAGGATATCATGACAAATCACCCCTAGGGTCTGATCATCATCACATTTGGACAACCATACGAAATGGGGGACAACAATACCTCCCTTAATTCTCTTGGTGAGATTGTCTTTCTCATTACTTGTGCCTAATTTCGTACTTGATTATTTAGTTCTTTTTTAACTCTCATCACCATATGATTTGTTGGAGATATGTTGACTAACCCTAAATTCTTGACCCAATGGCCTTTAAATGCCATTCATTATACACCCTTAGTGGTTGACGATGCACCACAATACTATTAATGGCTCAGCCTAATTTTTAGCCCCAATAGCCTTTAAATGACATTCATTATACACCTGTAGGGGTTGGTGTTGGACTACAATAGTGTTAGTGGGGTCCCACCATGGAGGTCCACCACCGACAACTGAGGGTGTATAATGAATGGCACTTAAAGGCCATTGGGGCCATTAACCAAGCTTAGCCAACATTGGAGCCAAAATGTTCATACCAAGGTTGTACATAAGTAAAGGCTCATGTACGCATTCATACTCCACTAAAAAAACTGCATTAGACAAATTCTTCTTGATCAAGAACTATACTTGACCATGACCCAAAAAAGACTACTTTGTAACCTATCATTTCTTAATTGTCGACATGTTTGTCAATATCCTTCTGTTTATAGAAAGAAATCTATAATACTTGACCATGACCCAAAAAAGACTACTTTGTAACCTATCATTTCTTAATTGTCGACATGTTTGTCAATATCCTTCTGTTTATAGAAAGAAATCTATAATACTTGACCATGACCCAAAAAAGACTACTTTGTAACCTATCATTTCTTAATTGTCGACATGTTTGTCAATATCCTTCTCTTTATAGAAAGAAATCTATATCAAACTCCCCCACCTGTGGCATAAGCTTTGTTGCCTAAGCTTGGTTAATGACCCTTATGGCCGTTAAATGCCATTCATTATACACCCTTAGTGGTTGGTGGTGGACCACCATAGTGTTAGTGGGCTCCAACTAACACTATGGCGGTCCACCATTAACCACTAACGGTGTATAATGAATGCCATTTAAAGGCCATTGGAGCCACTTACCAAGCCTAGCCCACACTAGGTTCAAAATGTTCATAACAAGATTCTACATAAAGAAAGGCTCATGTAGTCATTCATACTCCTCTCAAAAAAGTGCATTAGACTAATTCTTCTTGGTCAAGAACTATACTTAAACCATGCCCCAAAAAATACTCTACTTTGCAACCTGGCATTTCCTAATTATTGACTTGTTGTTTTTAAATGTCCTTCCCTTTTGACAATTTCTAAAGGGTTTTCAGAAATATTGTTCTTTTCTTAAAATTCTCTATATTTAACTTGATTTCATCATCATAAAAGAAATTTGTATCAAACTCTGCTACTTGTGGCATACACTTTGTTGCTTAAGATTCGTCAGTGGCCCCAATGGCCTTTAAATGCCATTCATTATACACCCTTGGTGGTCAGTGGTGGACCACCATAGTGTTAATGGGCACCCACTAACAATATGGTGGTCCACCACTGACCATTAAGGGTGTATAATGAATGTCATTTAAATGCCATTAGGGCCACTAACAAAGCTTAGCCAACACTAGGTTCAAAATGTTCATACCAAGGTTGTAAATAAGCAAAAGGTCGAAGTAGTAATTCATACTCCACGCAAAAAAGTGCATTAGACCAGTGATTCTCAATCAATAACTATACTTACCCATGCCCCAACAAAGACTCTACTTTCCAACCCATCATTTCCTAATTATCGACATGTTGTTTGTAAATGTCCTTCTATTTTGACAAACTCCCAAGGGATTTTCTTACGATTCTCTACATTTATCATGTTTTCATCATCATAAGAGAAATGCATATCAGACTCCCCTACTTGGAGTATGCTCTGTTCATATTTCATTTGTGAAGAAACTATCAACTCTTTGGTTTAGAATAATAGAAATTTTGAATAATAGGGTGCATATAAATGGTATTTAGAAATACAAAAGGAAGAGTGGAAGGAGAACAAAGTATGGGCTATATGGTTGGTGAGAATTGGATGACAAAGGCTTTTGGTTTTAGAGAGGTAATCAAAATGTTAATACCAAGCTTGTAAGAAAAGGCTCATGTACTCTTTCATACCCCACTCAAAAAAGTGCATTAGAGCAGTTCTTCTTGGTCAAGAGCTATACTTGACCATGCCCCAAAAAAGACTCTACTTTGAAACCTTTTACGTTGCACCTTGTACTCAGCGCACCTTCAAGTGTACCCCAGGGAGAGAGAGCTAATATTTTCGACCAGGAGGGGTGTTATCGAGCAATGGTGGTCATGGTTGGGCCCTTTGGTTCCTCCCTTAAGAGTACTATGGATTGATGGCATTGTTGACTGCCCTTTGCTGGAGTTTTTAACCTCGAGGTTGGTGTCCGAGGCTCCTAAGGGCTGACCACTGGGTCACATGACTCCATGTCCTATTTATGTGCTCTCGTGGCCTCTGCTTCAGCTACGAGACATCTATCTCCTTTCGCAAACACTTTGGACACCCTCCTGGCCCTTGAGTCAATGGGCACCTACTCTCCTTGGCCTTCTCTCCTTAAAGGAAGCCATCCTCCATTCCAGGCCTTTTTGATGTTTTGAAGAGGGCGTTGAGGGATTTTACAACATTCTAGGGGTTAGATGGGGTATAACGCCCTCCCTCCAACTCATTCCAGCCTTTTGTTCAAAGTGATTCGCTTATTTGAGTGTATTTTGAAACCTAGGGGCACAAATACCCCAGGTAGCCTACCTTGAGCCTACGTTAGGCCATTTTAATTATTATTTTGTTTTAATTTTAAGTTGACATTTTATAATTTCAAATTAACAGGTTTTAAGGCATGTAGGCCTGGATACTTTTGTAAAAAGTGAGTGTGAGATCATTAAAATAAATCTCTTCACTTTCATTTTAAAAACAAGACTCATGGGATAAAACATTATGTTACTTTCTTACCCTTATTGGGGCTCTTGGACTGATGTGCACCTCTTGAGGAGACTTCTTTTTCTGGTTTAGTGGCAATCTTTTGAAGTATCTTTAGTTCTTTCTCTTTGCTAAGGTGATGCTAGAATTGTTAGCTTACCACATGCACAATGAGGTACTATGCTTTTGTCTTGATTTCTCTTTGTTAAATGTTGATGGATGATGCTTGTTTATGGTTGAATGCTTGTTTATGCTTGTTTAACACATGCACAATGAGATACTATGCCCGTCTTGATTTCTCTTTGTTAAATGTTGAATGGATGATGCTTGTTTATGATGCTTAGTGCTGCATTTTGTCTAAACTAGGTCATTTTCAGCCTTTTGTCACCATAGTATTGTGGCGAACGTCCTCTAGAAGGAGTCCTTATAACCTTGGGCCACAGGTCTCTGAGTTTTTCCCTAGTTAGGATTCTTTTAACGAGCCCTTGTGGTTGTTGGAAAAGGCCCTAGCTTGCCAAACTTTGGAAAGACCTCTCAAGAGGAAGGCTGGTCACCTTCCTTGATGCCCTAGGGTTAGGGTGAAACCTTAAAACCCTTGGTTTTTTCTCATATAATTTTCCTTCATTTTAATGGCATTTTCATATGTTTATGTTTAGATTGGATTTTATATTTGGATTTTACATTGGGGGCACTAACCAAGCTTAGCCAACACTGGGGCCAAAACGTTCATACCAAGGTTGTACATGGGATCAATGGTCAAGAACTATACTTGATACTACCACAAAAAAAGACTCTACTTTGCAACCTACCATTTCCTAATTATTGACATGTTGTTTGTAAATGTCCTTCTCTTTTGACAACCTCTCAAGGGTTTTCAAA
>LPNX010878138.1:132330-143535 GCA_001517045.1 Pseudotsuga menziesii | reverse complement strand
AATAAAGCGTATGCTACAAGTAGCAGAGTTTGATATAGATTTCTCTTATGACGATGAAATCAAGATAAATGTAGAGAATCTTAAGAAAAGAGTAGTATTTAAAGGCCATTAGGGCCACTAACCAAATTTAGCCAACATTAGGTTCAAAATGTTCACGCCAAGCTTGTAAATAAGAAAAGGACGATGTAATCATTCACACTCCACCCAAAAAAGTACATTAGACCAGTGATTCTTGATCAAGACTTATACTTGACCATGCCCCAACAAAGACCCTACTTTCCAACCTATCGTTCCCTAATTATCAAAATGTTGTTTGTAAATGTCCTATTTCGACAAACTCTTAAGGGATTTCAGAAATAATGTTCTTTTCTTAATATTCTCTACATTTATCTTGATTTCATCATACTAAGAGAGATGTATAACAGACTCCCCTACTTGTGGCATACACTGTATTGAAATTCCATTTCTAAAGATACCATCAACTCTTTGGTTTAAAATGACAAGGGTTTCAAATAATAGAGTGCATATAAATGGCATTTAGTAATGCAAGAGGAAGAGTGGAAGGAGAACAAAGTTTGGGTTGTAGGGTTGGTAGAATTGGATGTATGACAAAGATTTTTTTTTATTTTAGAGAGGTATTCAAAACGTTAATACCAAGGTTGTACATAAGAAAAGGCTCATGTACTCATTCATACTCCACTTAAAAAAGTGCATTAGACTGGTTCTTCTTGGTTAAGAACTATACTTGACCATGCCCCAAAAAAGACTCTACTTTGCATCCCTACAAGAAGAAATAGTAAGGCGAAAAAGAAATAGAAGCCTATATGGAGCTTAGATCAGTGTATGGTTCTCCATAGCTGGAGTCCAGCTGGAGCTAAATTTAAATGTAGACCAAAACTAAAGTCGCTTAAAATTTTCAGACAAAAATCCGAGAGATAAAGAAAAAATGGATATGAATTATATGCCAAATATATTCTTCCTACGACTTCCAAAAATACATTTACGGGAATGGATGCTTGGCTTAGACTTTCAAACCCCAGGAAATGGCGGTCACATGGTTCTATGGGATAGAATAAGATTGTTTTCTGCAATTTAACTCTAACAAAACATGATCTGAGTGTATTCGTAGGTCGTACCCCGAACATTTATGGGAATGGGCGCTTTCGTTCAATAACTATGAAAGCCACAGGTCACACTTTCGAACCCCCGGAAATGGTCACTTATACGGTTTTGTGGGATAGAATAAAATCATTTCTGTAATTTAGTTCAAAGAAAACATATGAATTCGATTTAAATCTGACTGTGAGGGTAGAAACTTAAAACTGGATGAGGTTGGAAAACTCATATTGCTATCATGTTGTAAAATTAAATGCTATTCACTGAATATTCCTGTTTACAACTGGCAACCATATAAACTAAAACTGATCAAATTTATTGGTAGTCATATTTATTAACATTCAATTAATATTTTGGAGATTTGTTACCTTTCTTTACACTGAAAATAAACATGTTTCAAATATGTAGCAAAAGCTTTTTTATTTTAAATGTGCAAAATGTGCACAGGGAAGAGAAGGGAAGCCGTACAAGAATACAAAGTATTGCATCTTCCTAACATGCCCTTTATGTCCATTATATAGCGTCTTGCACAAAAATAGCTGGCCTGGCACAAACATCTAAGAACGTTAATATAAATACTGAATAAAATTCCACCAACCGTGAATCCAAATATTTCATCCATGCCCTGAAAATTATTCAAGGTTGCCTAAACTTAAATAAAAGCGGACAAATTGTATGTATTGTTTAAATCAATACTAAAATAGAACATCAAATCAAACCAACGGTGAATCCAAATATTTTATCAATGTCCTTAAAATTATTGTGGGATGCCTAAAAATCAAATAAACCTTGACAGAATGTATGTATCGTTTAAATAAATACTTAATTACGAGTCAAAGATATAGTAGAGACAGTGTGTATTTGAACATCACATAAAACCAAACAGTGTGACAGATATTTAAAATTTAGCCATGAAATTTGTTAGCCATATCTGAAAAAGGTTACTGTAAATACATAAAGACATTTTAACATTTTAATTTTACTTGACCCTGTGCCAATGCCAATGTTAACACATTTGAGTTATATTGTTTTGTAATAGCCACAACCACAGCTTAAGTGACTACAGTTCTTCTATATAAAATGGTGGCTTACAGGCACACATATGCATAAATGCATTTATAAATCTTGTTTTTCTATATAAAATGGTGGCTTACAGGCACACATATGCATAAATGCATTTATAAATTTCTTGTAAAGGGCATTTGCTGCTGACATTGTTGGGCCGAGACAGTGGGAAAGGTGTTAATAAACTTCCCAATGACCACTAAATTGTGAGAGAATTGGAAGTAATATCAGATCCTTAGATGTTTCTCTGCACTTTGTTTGATGACATCAACACAGCTTCATTGTTGCGATATATCCATTTGCAAAAGTTCAACTCATCTATGGGAGGCTGAGTTTTAGGCTACGCTATTGTTACTAATTATGCATAGCTCAAAGGACAGAAAATTATGAAGTACTATGAGAGCCATGTACTTACAATTGCTTTCATTGATCTTTTTTACCACATAGCCAAATTTATTAACCTCATATCATTTTCGGATCATGATTGAAATTCAACTCATCTATGGGAGGCTGAGTTTTAGACTACACGATTGCTGCTAATTATGCATAGCTCAAAGGACGAAAAATTATGAAGAGTACTATGAAAGACATGTAATTAAGATTGTTTTCATTGATCTTTTTTACCACATAACCCAATTTATTAACCTCATATCATTTTTGGATCATGTTTTTACCAATCTACACCATGGTCAAAGTTGTGTTGATACATTTTTGAATTTTCAGGGACATACTGATTCGACCTTAAATTAATGGCCATGTGAGGGTTGGGTTAGATTATATACATACACAACATAATTGCAAATGAGAACATGGAGTGAATAGATAAGCTTCCAATTCCATTTTATGTCATTTCAAAGACTAAATTATTTTATTACTAAAACAGACTTATTATAGCCAATTGATTAACTAGCAGTTATATAGAACCCAAGACATTGCACAAAGCATATTTGTTTTTATGCAGAGAATACAAACATATATTTGCCCTCATGTACTAGCAATCTTAAAACAATTCAAGAAATTAAGAGAAGATATCTATGAGGTGAACCCCTCTCGTATCATCAAAGCCATCTTCAGAAAATTTAAGAAATAGACATGACATAGGTATGAGCTTATTCTTTCATGTATCACAAAAATTGTGATTTTCGTACCCACTTCAAACCCAAGGCTTTCAAATTGTGTTGGAAACCCTTTAACGGAAGGAAGGGAAAGCAAAGAAAGGAATTCTCGCCCAATAGAATAAAGGGAAAACAAATAAAGCCTCTGCGTCTATTTATAAGGAGTAAGAAAGGTAAGACGTAACGTAGTGGTCTGTCAGGGACAACGAATATCAATTGGTTCTTAGAACTTCTTTATACTGAGTTACTTCAAACTTATGTATCGCTCAAGGATGCCCATGAGGGAAAGTGTGCGAGACAGTTATTGATGTGTTCTGGCTCTCTGGCTCTCTAATGCCGCCTGCGTCTAGAAGTGGGAGCAGCAAACTAGTGGAGATGTATTATGTAGCAGCAAACTAGTGGAGATGTATTATGTAGTTTAGATCCGTGTATGGTTCTCCATAGCTGGAGTCTATGTGGAGCTTAAATCCGTGTATGGTTTTCCATAGCTGGAGCTAAATTTAAACTTGGACCAAACCTAAAGTCCGCTTAAACCTTTTTCAAACAATCCGAGACATAAAAAAAAAATGGATATAAAAATGAAGATAGAAAATGCATATGAACTATATGCCTAATATATCAACAAACAACTGGCCAATTCCAAAAACTAAAAATTACTAATTATCTCATTCTATATAAATCATTTTAATTATTAAATCTCTAAACTGATATATTATGATCGATTCTTCCTACGAATTCCAAAAATACATTTGCGGGAATGGACGCTAGGCTCACACTTTCAAACCCGAGGAAATGCAATTTAACTGTAACAAAACATGATCTAGTGTCTTCGTAGGTTGTAACCCCAAACACTGATGGGAATGGGGGCTTTCGTTCAATAACTATGAAAACGACAGGTCACGCTTTCAAACCCCAGGAAATGGTCAGTCACACGGTTTTGTGGGATAGAATAAGATCGTTTTCTGTAATTTAGTTCAAAGAAAATATACGAATTCGATTTAAATCCGAAGGTGAGATTAGAAACTTGAAACTGGATTAGATTGGAAAACCGATTAATGCTATAATGTTGTAAAATTAAATGCTTTTCACTGAATTATTCCTGTTTACAGCTGGCAACCCATATATTAAAACTGATCAAATTGATTGGTCATCATATTTAATAACATTCATTTAATATTTTGGAAATCGTTTTGGAGATTTGTTACCCTTTATATAAGGAAAATAACCATGTTTCATATATATATAGCAAAAGCTGTTTTTAGGAAAATAAACACGTTTCATTTATTGTTTTATTTTTAATGTGCAAGGGAAGGGAAGGGAAGCCGTACCCGGAAATATACATGTTTCATATATGTAGCAAAACCTTTTTTATTTTAAATGTGCACAGGAAAGGGAAGGGAAGCGTGCCGGAATACAAAGTAGTGTATCTTCTTAACATGCCCTTAATATCCATTATATCGCGTGGTGCACAAAATTACCTGGCCTGGCACAACATCTAAAAATGTCATAAATGTTATAATAAATTATGAATAAAATTTCACCAAACCGTGAATCCAAAGATTTCATCCTTGTCCTGAAGATTATTCAAAAAGGTATGCATTCTTTAAAGAAATTAAATAGAACATCAAACCAACCGTGAATCCAAATATTTTATGGACGTATACCTAAATTCAAATAAAAGCTGACAGAATGTATGTATCGTTTAAAGAAATACTTAAATCCGAGTCATAGATATCGTAGAAACAGTGTGTACTTGAGTATCACATCAAACCAAACAGTGTGACAGATATTTAAATTTTGGCCATAAAATGTGTTAGGCATACTAGAAAAGATTGTTATAAATAGATAAAGAAGGACAGAAAAATCAGAATACTACCTACGATTTTTTGTTATCATGTCAAGGACGGCTTGAGCTCCAATATGCGCTGCCTCATTTTAATGCACTCCAATTTCCAATATCCGCTGCCTCATTTTAATTCACTCCAAGCTGCAATAGGTCACGCTTTCAAACCCCAGGAAATGGTCAGTCACACGGTTTTGTGGCATAGAATAAGATCGTTTTCTGTAATTTAGTTCAAATAAAATATTAAATCTGAAGGTGAGATTAGAAACTTAAAACTGGATTAGATTGGAAAACCGATAATGCTATAATGTTGTAAAGTTAAATTCTATTCACTGAATTATTCATGTTTACAGCGGGCAACCCTATATATTAAAACTGATCAAATTGATTGGTCATCATGTTTAATAACATTCATTTAATATTTTGGAAATCCGTTTGGGGATTTGTTACCTTTTATACCATGTTTCATATATGTAGCAAAAGCTATTTTAAGGTAAATAAATAAACTATTTTAAATGTGCATACAAAGCATTGTACCGTACCGGAATACAAAGCATTGTATCTTCCTAACATGCCTTTGATGTCCATTTTATCGCGTCGTGCACAAAAATAGGTGGCCTGGTACAAACATATAAGAATGTTATAAAAAATTGATGAATAAAATTCCACCAAGCTTGAATTCAAAGATGTATGTATCCTTTAACGAAACACTTAAATAGAACATCAAATCAAACCAACTGTGAATCCAAATATTTTATCGATGTATGCCTAAATTTCAAATAAACGCTGACATAGTGTATTTGAGCATCACATCAAACCAAACAGTGTGACAGATATTTAAATTTTGGCCATGAAATGTGTTAACCATATCTGAAAAAGATTGCTGTAAATATATAAAGACATTTGAAGAGAGCTGCCAATATAAATTATTTTTTCCTTTTGGATGACAGAAAAATCAGAATACTACCTACGGCTTAAGCTCCAATATGTGCTGCCTCATTTAAATGCACTCCAAGCTCCAATATCCCCTGCCTCATTTTAATGCATTCCAAGCTGCCCTAGGTTTTTGTTCAAGCCATGCGATGATCATGAATATGAACTGAACAAAGACAGAAAATGAAAAAACAAAATTCGGTGCACCGAAAAAAAACCACAGAAATATACAATCCAAATTAAACAAGCAAAAGAAAGAGATCAAACTGACCCATACAAGAAAGAAAATGAAAAGAACATAATAATATGTAAACAAATAAAATGCATCAATTAAGGAAAATGGCAACGCCAGAAATTAAATCAATCCAAGATCATTGAGGAAAAGTTGAGAAGATAGATCGGATGGAGGTCTGCAGCGGCTTCTTTAAATAGATAGATGTAGCTGCTTGCTTTTGTGGAATAAATGACCGTTGGCAGGCAGCATGGAGCGAGTGGATGTTTTTTTAAGAAATTGAAATGGTGGGGTGGAGCAGCTTTTTCTGGATTCTCTCATTATCTTTTGTTAACGCTTTGTTAAATATGGTATCCAATGTCCCTCCAGAAGTACCTAGTGAGGGTGAAGTTTTTTCAGAAGGCCACATAGTACTTGCAATAAAACCCTAAAAGGGTACGACCCTCAAGTAAGAATAGTATAGAATAAATTACCTGGTATTGGTAACCATTGTACAATGGCATGCAGTAGTGGAAAATCCTCACCAGGATTCAATCACAGTAAATATAAATGGAAGATTAAACATGTAATTATAATGATATTATGGTATTTAATCATAAATCAACATGTAAAATTTACAAAGAACATGTAAGAATTAGAATTACCTTACTCAACTATTGACTTGACGATATCTTATAGTAACTCATCCTTCTGGAAGAAGAGGACCCGACGTCCATGGAAAAATTTACCAAAAACAAATGACAAGGCAAGGTGAATGCACAGGGTAAATCATTCACAAAACCACTCACAGATAGTATCTTTCCAAACCGCTTATAAACTATTCGGACAGTCAAAACCGCGAGCTTACACTTGTTACGCCACAAGTGAAGATCAAAATACTCCACATAGAACGTTTACACACTTGTACATACCTCAATTAAATGCTAGGTTAAATGTGACAAGCGATATATATATTCGGGTAGGGCGGGAATAATTAAATATTTGGTATATGACTATTAACCAACAAGAGTCACTGAGTGGCAATGTTTTCCAGGTTGTTATTGCTTTATTTGTCGAGAGCTGTTAACCATTGTTATTTGAAAAAAAGTGATTAAAACTTGTCTTGGTAAAGTGGATAAACCTAGAACATATTTATAGCAGGTCTACTTAGAAGAAGTATTTTTTTCATTCTTTAAAGACTAGAGGGAATGTCTTAAAACATTTTCATGAAAATTGAAAGATTGAGATCTTAAGATTCTCATTACAATCATTTAAGCTTTTAAGTTTTTAAACTTTATTTTTCTTTTTGCACTTATTCTTTAAAATGAAACACCTTTTTACTTTGATGACTTTTTTATATTTTATTGTATACAATTTCATATATAAAATTGTGTGGAGAAAAAAACCTTCACAATCTTGCATCCAAAATGTTGCCATGTGGCCATTTAACTAGATTTATTGAATGCCTAGGATAAGATCATGGGATGACTATTCACTATTCTCAAAGCTCATTCTCATTAGTGCCAACTTTAATATCCCATCAATAAATTAGATTGAAGTATCCCTCAATGTTTTTTTCTCTCAATTTTAAAGAAATTGTTCAACATCATAATTTTTCAAACATTTAATCAATATCATAATTGTTCATACCTTCAATTGAACTAAACCAAAGTTGTCTTCTTAATCATCTTCTCACCAATATATTTTTAAAAAAATACAACTAAAAATAAAATAAAAATTAACAATTAGATTAGAAAATAATGAGTCGCTTATGTTTTCACCTTTGTTATGTCAATCAATAGTTTATATATTTGTTATTACCATAAATATTTTTATGCATATATATAACTTTATACATATAAATGTGATTACCTATGTTCTATCAATCAATAGTTTATGTATTTGTTATTACCATAAATATTTTTATGCATATATATATATATGTGTGTATGTGAGATTTAAGTATTAAATGTGAAGATTTCAATGTTTTTAAAATTATTTTTAATTTTTTATAAAAAATATTATATTCTCTCTCAAAATTTTGGAAATTAATTTGATAAATGAAATGTAGTATTAAACAAAATTATTTTAATTATTCATAAAAATTTGTATTTATTATCTAATAAAATTATATATATTAACCAAATTTTCAACCCAACATCATAAAAAATATCAACTTCTTTTCAGTGTATGGTAATAAATGTGTCTGTGATAAAAGGATGAATCCAATGGTGAAGAACATTTAACATATGTTCATTTCATCCACCATGAGTATATGGAGAATAACAAAACCATAATCCAATGAATTTGAAAATATACCAAATAATTAAAAAGTAAACAATGATGGTTTATGTTGACAATGAAAAAGGATGCACTGAATTTGAAAATATACCAAATAAATGAAAAGTAAACAATGATGGTTTCTATTGATAATGAAAAAGGATGCAACGAATTTGAAAATATACCAAATAAATGAAAAATAAACAAAAAAACCTGAGGCTTCTCATCAACAAGAAGAAAAACTAAGCAACTAAATTGTGAGCCCTACGACAAAGGGCACCTCGAAACTTCTAGCCCCATGAAACCACCCAATGTTTGAAAAAACACATCGAGGTTGAACTAAGCAAGGTCTACACATTCAAATGGACGTAGATACCTCTCCAAAATGATCCCAATTTGCAACAATATATGCCCACATTCAACATTGCAAATAGGACAAGAGAGATGACCAACAAGGTTGTATCTCATACAACTTGATTTGAGCAAAAAAATATCCACAAGAAAAATCTATAGCAGCTGAAACCTTAGGAATCCATACCATTTGTTCTATGAGAAAATTAGTTGTCCAAGGCCCCCCGACTATGTACTTGGATTGATAGTCAAGTAATGAGTGTCATTGCAGGATGAGAAATAAAGGACAGAAAAGACTAGACTTCCCATCCACTTCTCTCAATCCTTGAAGCAAGCAAATATCGACCCCCTTCCTCCCCTTGATAGTTCTATTATATCACGATTTATTTGCACATGATATATCTATCCCATCTGTGAATCGAAACCAATGTGGGCCATTGCCATGATACCACCTAGGATTGGAAATTCAAATTTTATGTGCCTGCTAATTCAAAATTTAAGATCATGCCCATACCAAAGATTATGTCCAAGAAACACTAATATGTATGTATATTTACAACGTGTCACTTTCATTTTACTCCATGTTATAACATCTTCCTACAGTTCAAATCAATATTGATGAATTCATCGTTGCAATTTCAAATCGGGAATTCATCAGTAGCATATCTCTTTTTTGTGTAGGCACAGGTGGAGGAAGCATGTCTCTAGATGCATTAGGAAACACCATAGTACATTTACACAACATTTGAAATATTGTGAGACAATCCAATGACTTTATTATAAAACATATCACAACCTTTGGTAAATGATTTGTCAAATTTACTAGTTATAGCAATGAAGTCATTTCATGTTATTCCTTTTGTGTCACTCCCAAAGCCTTGCATTTTTTCTTGAAACGAAAAAAGTGTCATCACTACCAAGAACCTTGTCTTTCAATATCTTCACCATGAATTTGCCTGCTATTTGTCATCAGTTGTACATCTCCAACTTCTCCATCATGCATTTTGTCCTCTTCTTCAGCTGCACTCTGTGAACACTTGCAAAATTCGGCCTGTTTTGAATATGTTTTTCCTACACCGCATTATTAGCACCATTTCCACTCAAAAACTAAGCACTAATCCCTATAACATCTTGGTTGTTGTTTCTTTCCACAGGTGGATCATGGTTGTGCTTTCCCTCATAAGTTCTTATAACAAATTTAAGATCATCAAATGCCCTTTCCACATGTTGCACACAACAAATTTCAAGTTGGTACACTTGTAGTAACTCTTGAAAAACAAAATAACTCTCTATGTCAGTTGTAGGACATGTTTGGATAGGCAATTCCCATTCATGCATAAAGTAAGATATCAACAAACCAACAAAAACAAAAAAGCAATTACATATGCAAATTCACAGAGGCTTTAAGATACTTCACTTATGCTTGATGAAAAACGATCCGTGTAAAAACATGCTTTGGATCCCAAATCCAACTCAATCTACAACTCTTAATTATATAACTCCACACTCCACTTTTTAAGAGTGTTGAACATGTCAAATATCCTTAGCCCGCTTATTATTACAAGCGACAAATGCGTTGGGAGATTCTTAAATGTTGATCTCCAAGTTCATGTCATCTTACGTTATAAGACCAACAACACTCAGAAAGTACAATAAAGATCTCCTTGGCCTTGTTGCGCCGATAGGCGCTCTACAACCCAGTATGGGGGAGATCTTGTAACGTTACATAATGTTATGTAACGTTACGTAACATTATTTTTATTAATAAAAAATAAAATTTTAAATATAAGCCAAAATAAATTCCGGCTAGAAAAACAACCTAATATGAGGGAGATGTAATCTTCCTACCTAACAAAACAATAAAAAAGTAAAAATTTAATTATCTGGAAAAAAATGTGAGTTTAAAAAAAATTAAAAAGTAAAAATTTAATTATCTCGAAAAAAAATGTGAGTAAAAAAAAAACACAATATGAGGGAGATGTTGTAATGGTCCTACTTAACAAAATAATAAAAAACAAAAAATTGAATTATCCCCAAAAAAATTGTTGGTCTTGCACATGGTTTTAAAACCATGTGCAAGGCCTTCTAAACAACCCATGTTTTATTGTACATGGTTTAGGAGGGCCTTGCAAATGGTTTTAAGACCATATGCAAGGCCTCCTAAACAACCCATGGTTTTAGGAGGGACTTGCATATGGTTTTAAAACCATGTATGGGGATATGTTGTAATGTTCATTTCTAACAAAATAAAAAACAATAATAAATATTATATGCTCACTATAAATAATGTT
>LPNX010878138.1:113666-132272 GCA_001517045.1 Pseudotsuga menziesii | reverse complement strand
CAATATACAATAGAAGAAGATGTCTCTTCTTTTGGATCAACACCAACTGATCAGGATGCACCCACACCCTCATTCACCAGCACCAACTGGTAGGAGGCAACAACCCCCTATTTAGTCAACTACGACTGACAAGGAGCATCTACTCCTTTTATAGGCACCAACCTACCCTAGCACCACCCTTCCACCCTTAAATATGATGAACCATGCACAAAGATTCAAACATCGGTGACACAGTTACTTGGTCTTCATCTCCTTGGATCTAGACACAAAAGACACTTTATTTTCATTTTAAATGTATGTTTAAATACTTGCCAACATATCTACATAGCTGTGTTTTTCCCTCTTGGATCTGAGTGTTGACTACAGGCACATCCATTCATCATTTAACCTTCAACCATCGCAATATTTCATCGTGCCTTTGCACCAGACACACCTTTTCATCCTTTTTGCACCCTAGAATCCATTTCCGCGACTCTGTTAACATTTTTTTTTTATGCTTCCACACTTTCGATCCTGTAGATGGTCTTATGCACTTAGCTTTCCGCCTCAACCATTCTGCACCATTGATCTCTTTCAAGATTTTCGTGACCGTTGATCTGAGGTAGAAATTGGATATCGGATGTGCCTTTTTCAAATATCATTTACTGCTTCTGCACTAATATTTCCACGCGCTCCTTTCCACATTGTGGAAGGCGAAAACCAGAAACTCAACTTTCTAGTTTTTAGGACTTTTCCCTTTCCACCTTTCCGCTCCCGCAACAGTCCTTTCGTCGTTATCTTTCCGCACTTCGAAAGGAGAAAACCAAAAAATCAACTTTCCAGTTTGTTGGACTTGTTTTCTGTTTGCCTTTCCACTCTCGCAACGGTCCTTCCATCGTTGTATTTCCACACTTGTCTTTTCCACAAGGAGGAATGTGGAAGTTAGAAACTCAACGTTTCCAAGAACGAGCATATGTTCTTCTGTTTTTCGGACGTTCCTTTCTGCACTTCCTTTTTTGCACTGCAGAATACAGAAATAAGAAACTCAACATTTCCAAGAATGACAATGTAATATCCCCAAAAATCGAAAAAAAAAATTATAGGCTAGTAAAAAACTACCTGAATGGAACATTATTACTCTTGCGGAATATACGTTACCTATTTGTACTGCTGTCTATTCGTAAGTTGTCCTTACATTCTATCATTTACTTTCAGTCATTTATTATTAGTATATTTTACTTACACGGTCATAAGTCTGTTTATTCAATTATTCTCTTGTTTGACATTACTGTCAATGTGTTAATTATTTGCATAGACTCCTTGTTTACTTCAGCGCATGTTTACTTTGTAATTTAATAAGTTCTGACTTAACTTTGTTTGTGGGAACAAAGTGGGCGGAGTGGCGGGACTCGTTCTCCCATGACGGTTTGAGAGGTAAAGTATTACTTGACACGTAGGCTTACTTAGTTCAATCGAACTAAGGCACCTCTTTTACCCTATATCATTAGAGGAATTTTGGGGTCTAAAATGGGCCTCCTAAGGAAAATAATAAAATAATAATTAAAATAATAAAATAATAGTTAAAATAATAAAATAATATTGATTAATTTTGGAGGAAGAAAGAAAAAAAACTACTTTTTTTGTTCGTATTTTTGACATATCTCCTTGTGTTTTTACTCAAATTTGGATCGGGAGAGCTCGTTGGATGCGGAATTTGATTCCGCATCCAACGAGTACCCACACTGCATACTTTTGACGGACCCCGCTACCCCAAAAACAAGAAATACCTGAAAAAATGTGATGATGACATCATCATCACGTTTTTTTTAGGTATTTCTTGTTTTTGGGTATTTTTGGGGTAGCAGGGTCCGTCAAAAGTATGCAGTGTGGGTACTCGTTGGATGATTCCGCATCCAACGAGCTCTCCCGATCGAAATTTGAGTAAAAACACAATGAGATATGTCGAAAATACGAACAAAAAAAGTAGTTTTTTTTAATGACAAATATGTCAATTCAACCATTATGGTTGACTTATTTTATTGAAATTCTATTGGTTCTTGAATTCCAACTCACAAAAACTTATTTTGGTACGTTTTCTTATAAGGCCCATTTTAGACCCCAAATTTCCTCTAATGGCAGATTATACATAGTGACGGAGTTTTGAAGAGTGCTTAAACAAATTGGTTAAAAGTATACCTACTGTTCGTCATTATACTTCATTACGGACTCAAATTAGCGAGGTGAAATTTCTCCTTTCATTATTTTATTAACATGGTTAAAATGCCTATGTCGTATTTTTATTACATCATGTAATAATACTTTAGTTTAATTAATGATCGGTATTAACATTTCTCTTAATTTTATTTATAGGTTAAATATCTTGGAAATGAATTTGACTTGGATTTTATTTAAAACCAGGGGTGACTTACCATGGCATATCCCATATGCCATGGTTTTCTAAGCACTTAAGCTTAGGGAACAACCCCCATGTTTAAACTTAAGAGTTAGGAGATACAGGTCTTATGTTATGACTTAGGGTTAGCGCATACTATACATGGGCTATGACTTTATATGAAATTTTGTAATAATATAAGGTCTGCGTTTAAGCTTTGGGAGTGGAGAATATAACCTATGGTGGAACCATATGATAACAAGGTTTAATATTTTTGCATGGATAGTGATAACATGATAGTTGCAACGAATTTTGAACTATGGAGAAGGGGGTTTTTCATTTCGATAATGGTCACCAGTTGTGCCATTAATGCTCCTTGGGTCTCGTGGCCATCCCAAGCTTAGGGCTTGGCTCACGAAGCATTTGGAATTTCGTTTGGGTTTGAGGAGGGACGAGGTCTCGGCTCTGTGTTGTGAAGGAGGCAACGACCAACACGACGAAGGTAAGCTTTGTTTTAGTTTTGAGTTTTCACTATGCTGCATTCATGGATTGGTCGCTGCATACTTCTCAACCTTGTCGTGTTGCTATGTTTGCAGGTGACGGGGGAGGTGAGGAGGTCTAGCTCAGGGTTTCGTTGCCAGATCAAGACTTAATACTAACTGGCCACAATAACCTTGCTATTCAAGCTTTATGCTTGCCACCTCTCGACCCTTTGGGTAGAGCTAAGTTTCAACTTGATGCTTGGTTGGGGTTTTAGCTGTAGCGTTTTCGATTTCGCCTTCGGGCTTAAGATTACAAACTTGGTTTTTTTTTTAAATGTTAAGGCGTTAAGCCATGAATTGAATCTTAGGCCATTTGGCTCTGTGTAATTTAATCCTGGTTAAGTAAATCGTTATTTTGGTTTGGGCCTATTAGCCATGGGTTGCACCATTGCTTGCAATGGTGCCATAGCCCATTGGCACGCCTGTGTAATCTTCAAACTCGGTCTTTAATGGCGACTGTGTATCATACTTGGTGAATCTATGTATAAATAGATATATATATTGTTTCTATATGTATGACAGCAATGGTTAATTTGATATACTGTGTATACGATTTCCTTCTGCGTTTATTTATTTATTAAAGCACTGTATGTAAATGGAGCTAGGGTTTATAGGAGGCATTCGCCTAAACGGACGCTCTATGTGTAATGTTGTTAAATAGCTTAGATATTGTAAATAATTTGATAGCGTGGGCGAAGGCGATGTTGTAAATGGCATGAACCTTTCCCATAGTGCTGCTATAGCTTGTATATTAATTTATTTATGGTTATCAGTTCTTATGTAAATTGGACTGTGTATATAAATTGATCTTGGCCAAGTCCATGCTGTGGCTAGGGTCTTACGACCATGATGTTAGCGATGCATTGTTTATTACATAGTATTTGTTGTATTTATAAATTGCAGGCCGCATACATTAGATGCATAGCGTGGCCTGTGTAAAGATATAAACGATGGATTTAAAAGGTTGATTCCTGTGCATTAGGGAATGTCATGGCCTTTAATTGTTTTAAGAACCAATAGTATGGTTATACGATTTGGATTTATGTTTGAGTATATTTTACTATGGTTGTTATCACTACTTTTGCCTTGGGTCTGAACATCCATGGGATTCGATGTCGCAACCTTTGTTGGCATAAAAGGGGTTTAATTATTAGTTGTTTAATGTATGCGATGGTTGTGCATAATAGTTAGATGGGAAAGAGTGATTCTTATGAGATGTGATCATAATATTTTTAATTAGTACTGTAGATTTTTATATGTGTGAACAAAGTTTAGATATGGGACCACATGGATGGTCACGATGCCTCCTCTGTTCATTTAATTCTTATGATGTTTATTTGAATGAAAATGTTTTAATATTAGTTTATATTTAATAAGGCGGACCTTGAAAGGTATTTAATGATTTATTAACTTTGTTTTATTTATAATATGTTCTTTAGTTGATTTAAAAGTAATTAGTAGATTAGCTTATAACACTATTTCAAAGACTTTATATATATATATATATATATAGTTAACTTTTACTTCTAAACTAGTTTTCTTTTAAAGAAATCTAAGGTAAGCCTTTGCTGACAAATGAAATATGTCAGCAGAGTAATAAATCCTAAAGAACAAATATATACTTAACTGGAAATCAAAACCTAGTTTACAGTAAGCATAATCCAAGTATTGAAATAATACAAGAAAAAAAACAAGCGTAAAGGTACAACCCTGGTAATATACAACATATGATAAAATTTGCACTCTAAGATTAATAATTAAGAAATGCAAACCCTAGTAGATTCTAATCAGAAAATCAATCACATAGGGTTAGAAAAGGTATTGAAATCATTTACCTAGCATAACCAACAATAAATCTAGAAATTAACATAGACAGTATAGGGCTTCATACCTGCAATTAAATCTCTGTTAATGGATAAACCCGCACACTCAAATAACTAGAATTAACAA
Organism: Pseudotsuga menziesii; assembly: GCA_001517045.1. Taxonomy (NCBI): domain Eukaryota; kingdom Viridiplantae; phylum Streptophyta; class Pinopsida; order Pinales; family Pinaceae; genus Pseudotsuga; species Pseudotsuga menziesii. Next base: position 127,409 of record LPNX010878138.1, on the reverse strand, counting down.
TTCAATGCAAATCTGACCTCAGTTTGATGACCAAATCACTTGGGAACCACAGTGTTCCACCCAACCATGACCCAGAACCATTCCTGGTTTAAATATGGATCCCCTTGAGCTGGACTCCAACATGGTAGTAGCTTAGAGCTCCTATGGTAGGGTTTCCTAACTGGTATTCAATTTTGAATCAATTCTCCTTTCCCTTGCAGGGGAAAAAAAGTTCTCCAAGAAATCACTTAAGAGCAGAATAAGCAGAATAATAATTCCCCAGATAAAAATTAGAAACCCCAATCCTTTCCTTGGCTTGAGTATTTATAGACAAACTTTTTAGTCAAAGGGACAGTTAAATCAAGAAACCACCCTTTTCAATTACTTTGAGTAATTATGAGTATTTAACTTAGGAACTTTCTACTAGTTCCTAGTTGGACTTTCATAGACATTATACTATTTATTAATCTTTAGTAATAAATGATAAATGATGGAGCTTCTCTTCTTTCTTTCATTTATTTATATTATTAATATATTTAATTCTGTATACATACCATGTATAAAGTACATAATAATATAACACTTTGTTAACATTTGTCTTTGGGCATCATATACCATGATCCCTAGACTTAATGACACTTCTTCATTAAGGTCAAGTAGGTAGATGGTTTAGGTCTACTAGGCTAGGAAACTCTAAACATCCTTGCATGTTGGATTTCCCTCGTATAATGTGGTAGCTCTTTAGCACTTTTATGAGAATACAGAAATTCAAAGTTTCATTTAATCACTTATAAATAAGTATGATGAGATCAATATTTTTCTCGAGTCATTTTCACTCAAAAGTTATTAAATTCTTTTTAGTAACTGCTAGCGCTTACCAGAGCCCATACTCAATGCCTTAACGGGGAGTTACAATTTAGTGCAATTCTAGAGCTCTTCGCTCAACACTAATGCCAGGATGTACTTGTACGATACAGCTAGAGATACAATGGCCAAGGATCTGATGCTCCAAAGCTTATGCTTATCATCAACATGGAAGGCTCCAGGGCTTATTCCCAACACATCCAATTATCTTTTCATGTGTTCCAGAGATTCTCGCTCAACACAAATCATCAATCACTCAAATTCTCTAGAGCTCCTCGCTCAACACAAAACATCTCATCAATCATGTGCTTTAGGGTCCATGCCCAACACAAACAAGTATATACATACATCATTAATAATTGGCTTACGCCCAATATATAAAACAAATCATCATGTTCATATGCAGTGGTTTCTTTGAACCAATATAAAAATAAACATCAAGATAATCATCATAATCAATAGGCACATGCCTATAAGTGTTAGGTCCAAAATTCGGGATATTACGGACAATATGTCCTTCTGCTTTCCGGACTTTCCTTTCAGCACTTCATTTTTCGCACTACGGAATGCGGAAGTCAAAAACTCAATGTTTCCTAGAACAAGCATATGTTTTTTTTGCTTTTCAGACTTTCCTTTCCACCCTTCCTTTTCCGCACTGCGGAATGCAGAAGTCGAAAACTCAATGTTTCCAAAGACGAGCTTATGGTTCTTCAGCTTTCCGTTTCCTTCACTAACTTTTCTATACTTTCCTTTCGGCACTACAGAAGGAGGAAATCGGAAAACAAAACTTTTCATGAATCCAACTTTTTGTTTTCTGCAGTTCTACACCTGCACTTACCTTTCTACACTAGCCTTTCCACATCGCGAAATGCAGAAGTTGGAAACTCAATTTTCGCGACTTCGACTTTTTGTACTCCGCGGTTTCACACCCGCACTTCCACTTCCGCATTACGGAATGCGGAAGTTGGAAACTTAATGTTTCCAAAACTTCCACCTTTTGATTTTGGCAGGTTCGCACCCGCACTTTTGCTCTCGCACTACGGAATGCAGAAGTCGAAAACTCAATGTTTTTAAAAAACCATTGACCTTTTGATTTCCGCAGTTTCACACCTGCACTTCCGCTCCCACACTGCGGAATGCAGAAGTTGGAAACTCAATGTTTACAATAGTCTTTTTCATGATTATCCACTTTTCACTTTCTGCTTTCTATCTAAACTGTTGATCTGTTTTAGTGGATCACTTCTTAGCCGTTGGATCTTGGATATTTTCTGAACTTCAACCTTTCCGCTTACCTTACGTGAAACTGATCCTCAACTGATGGATCTTGTTGCAGACTGATTCTCAGCCGTCTGATTTTGAATCTTTGTTGAACTATAACCTTTCCACCTATCTTATGCGGAACTTATCCTCATCCGCCAGATCTCGTGCGGGATGCTTCCATACCGTTCATTTTAGAACTAATGCGAATCTTATCATAACTTTGTGGATCTGGATAATTTCTTTGTGCAAATCCTCTGTGGTTGTTTCTGTCAGTTTGTCTATGCCATATCATCATCTGTGAAATGTGATATCAACATCTATGCCATGCCATGCCTTGTCATCATATTTGACATTATATCTTTTGTTTATCCTTTATCATTTATGAACTGTTTGACATCAATGACAATTATCATCGATATTTCCAACAATCTCCCCCTTTGGCATTGATGGAAACACCTGAACCTTCTCCCCCTTTGACACCAATGACAAAGGATAACCTTCCTGCCAGCTCCATTATTGAGTCTGGATTTTTACTCCCCTTGAGTATGTGACTCCTTGATTTACTCCCCTTTTTCCATTAAAGGGTTAAATGACTCCCCCTGACTTTGATCGATATCTTTTGAGAGACTAGTTTGGAAGAGAAACTACTCCTAGTCTTTGTCTGAGATATTCAAATACATCTTTGTTTAAAGGTTTAGTGAATATGTCTACAATCTGTTCTTGATTTGGGATATATTCCAATTTGATGGTCTTGTTTTCAGCCTAAACTCTTAGATAGTGATATTTTATTGGAATGTGTTTTGCTTTGGAGTGATAGATAGGATTCTTAGAGAGACTTACAGCACTTGTATTATCACAGTAGATAATCGTGGGTTATCCAAACACTACTTTGATGTCTTGTAGAGTTTATTTCATTCATTCCACTTGTGCGCAACATTCTGGTGATGCAATATACTCAACTTCAGTAGTAAACAGAGAAATTGAGGTTTGTTTCTTGCTTGCCCAGGCTACCAATGATTCTCCTAAGAAAAATGCTCCTCCACTTGTACTCTTTTTGTCATCTACACAACCTTCCCAATATGCATCTGAGTAGGATTTTAAATAAAATGAATTCTTGCTAGGATACCACAATCCAAGATTTATTGTTCCTTTCAAATACCTAAAAATTATTTTCACAACGTGAACATGGCTCTCTTTTGGTCCAACTTGAAATCCAACTACCATACCAAAAAATTGCTTGACATCAGGTCTTGAGGCTGTTACATAAAGAAAACTCCCAAACATTGATCTATAGTGTTTTGGATCTACTTCCTTGGACTCGTCTTCCTTCCTTAGTTTGCATCCATTTTTCATAGGTGTACAAACAGGTTTGCAATCTTCAAACTGGAATTTTCCAGCATATCTTTGACATATTTGGATTGATGGATAAAGATTCCCCTTTTGGACTGAACTATTTGAAATCCTAGAAAGAATTTCAGTTCACCAAGCAAGGACATTTCAAATTATTGTTGCATCCTAGTAGCAAAGTCTTTACTAATTTTTTATCATCACTCCCAAATATGATATCATCAACATATACTTCCACAATAATAATGTAATCACCAATAATTTTACAGTAAATATTACTATCTACTGAATCTCTTTTGAAGCCTTGTATTTGTAAGTAAGAATCTAGTCTTGAATACCATGCTATGGGTGCTCGTTTTAACCCATAGAGGGCTTTCTTTAGTTTACAAACATAATCTCCTTTGTCAGTTAATTGAAACCCTTCTGGTTGCTCAATGTAGACTTCATCTTCTAAGTTGCCATTGAAAAATGATTACTTGACATCCATCTGATAGACTTTCAATTTTTTGTAGTTGGAAAAGGCTAAGAACATCCTAATTGCCTCCAACCTGGCCATAGGTGCAAAATTTTCTTCAAAATATACTCCTTCAACCTGGGCATACCCTTTCCATACCAATTTGGCTTTAACCTGATTACTTGTCCATTTTCATTTACTTTGATTTTTAACACCCATTTGGTTCCATTGAATTTTTTATTTTGTGGTCTTGGAACCAGTTCCCAAGATTTATTATTTTCTATTTGGTCTAATTCTTCATTCATAGCTTTGACATAGATTTCATCTTTCCAAGATTCTTTGATTGAGCTGGGATCAATACATGACAACAGTGTTATCTCTGTTTGATACACCAAATTTCTTCTTATTTGTACTCCTATACTTTTATTTCCAATGATTTGGCCTTCAGGGTGATTCTTTTGGACTATCCTGGAGGGTGTCTTTGTGTCTCTTCTAGGAGATTCTTCTTCTTCTTCTTGAGTATCATCCTCTTCTTCTTTGGATCTATTTCATATTCTTGTATATCTTCTTTTTCTTCTACATTTGTTTGTGTACCAACTAGATAATCATCATCCTTGCTTTCACTATCGAGTATATTCTCTTGATGTTTGAACTTCTTTGTTTTTAAATCATCCACATTAACATCAACACTCTCAACAATCTTATGTAATCTGAAATTGTAGCATCTGTATTCCTTTTTGCTAGAAGAATATCCAAGAAATATACCTTCATCTAATCTAGCATCAAATTTCCCAAGATTCTCATCAAGTCTTTTGGTGTAACATTTAATTCCAAAAACCTTAAAATATTTTATAGAAGGAGTTATTCCAAACCATAATTCATAAGGAGTGTTAATATTATTTTTTCTAAGCTTCCCTCTATTTAAAATGTATACTGTTGTGCTTATGGCTTCCCTTCAATATCCATCAGACAGTCTCGTTTCATTGAGCATGGTCCTTGCATCCTCCTGGAATTTTCTATTCCTCCTCTCAGCAACCCCATTTTGGTGAGGTGTTCTAGTAGCAGAAAATTGTCTCTTAATTCCATGAGTTTCACAGAAGATATCAAACTCTTTTGAGGTGAACTCACCACCATTGTTTGATCTAAGACATTTGATTTTTGCTTCTGTTTCATTTTCAACAAGAGTTTTAAAAGCTTTGAACTTGTCAAATGCTTTTGATTTTTCTTTGAGAAAAAATACCCATGCCATTCTAGTAAAATAATCAATGAACAACATAAAATAAGACTCTCCTTGCATACTTTTGGTCCTTGTAGGTCTTTTTCCAAAAAGATCAATGTGAACCAGCTCTAAGGGTTTTGAGGTTGAGTCACCTCTTTTGTTTTTAACCTTACTCTAGTTTGCTTCCGTAATTGACAATGTCTACATATAGGATTTGAAGGCTTTGTGATATTTGGTAAGTTTCTCACTGCCCCAATATTGCTAACCTTCACTAGATTATCAAAGTTAATGTGCCCAAACCTTATATTCCATAGCCAACTTTCATTCACTAAATTCATATGACATTTATCAGATTGTCTCGTATTTAGTATGTATACATTTTCAGGAGTTCTAGAAGCAACACCAACTAATTTTCCTGAGTTCTTCCTTCTTATCTCATATTTATGAGAATAAAAAATGCAAATGTGTCCCTGATCACAGGTTTGGCTGACACTTAAAAGACTAGGTTTCATATTTTCTACAAGTAGCACATTTTTTGCTTTATCTTTTCCTATATTCACGGTGCCTTTCCCAATAATATCACCTGAATCATTATCCCCAAATGTAACTTTACCCTTTTGTTTTCTTAAATTTGAGAAATTGTTCTTATCTCCTGTCATATGTTTTGAACACCGACTGTCAACATACCGGAGATCTCCTTTATCTTGTGTTCTCAAGGTAATAAGACGTTCCTCTTTTGATGTTCTTTTTTTCCATAGTTTCTTTTTCTCTCTAACATCCTTTGGTCTTTCTAACATTTCCATTAACTTGCAATTTCTTGCTTTATGTCCATAGTTATGACAATTGAAGCATTCTAAATCCCTTTCTTGTAGGGGTGTAAATGAGTTATAATTTCTTCTCTTAACTTGACTAACTATCTGATTGTCCTTGAAGTTATAGCTTTTAACCCTCAATCTTTTCCTTTCATGTTCTCTACAATTCATAGCTTTGTGTCCAAAGTTAGAGCGTGCAAAATAATAACCAGGGAAAATGTGAGGATACTTTTTTTGATAAAGCTTCTTTGGAATTGTCTCGAATTCCTTCTTGATGGGTGGAAATGATCTCCTAGAGTTCTAAGCGTTCCTCATCTTTTCTTCCTCTTTCTTCTTGAATGTACTGAGAAGAGAAGATGCATAAGATTTTGGGATAACTTGATTTTATTCTTGAGACTTTGGGCTATACAATGCAAGTCAATACAATACAATGCTATGATTGTATTGACAAGACTGTCATTTTTTTCGAAGTATTCTTAAATAATTTCATTATGCTTCATTTTTAGACCTTCATATTGAACTCTGAGGGATTGAAGTTTTGTCATTTTTACTCTGGAATCTCTTGCATATAATGTTTCCAATTTGTCCCAGATTTGTTTCACACTTGTACAAGATAGTACTTTTTCAATATCCTTTTTACTCTCTCCAGCTTGTCATGTATTTAAGGATTTTGCATGTTCCGAATATTTCTTCCCATATTCTACTTCTGTGGGAGTAATTTTTGGAACATCATATCCTTCTTCAACTAATGCCCAAATTTCCAGATCAATGGACATCAAATAACTTTTCATTCTAGTCTTCTAGAAAACAAACTCTTCACCATCAAATATGGGGACTCTTATTGACATCTTCGTCTGCTAATCCATAGTGGTTTTAATAGGATCTTCCTTCTAGTGGTTAAAATGTGGTGAAGGAACCCGTTCTGATACCAATTGTTAAATTAGGTCCTGTCACTATGAGGGGGGCGGGGTGAATCAGAGACTAAAATTTAAACAATCTTTTTGCAAGTGTAAAAAAAAAATTGAACACAATAATTTATAATGGAACCCAATAATGTAAACCACCAACACTTTCCTATTATCTACAAAACTTTGTTTTTACAATATACAATAGAAGAAGATGTCTCTTCTTTTGGATCAACACCAACTAATCAGGATGCACCCACACCCTCATTCACCAGCACCAACTGGTAGGAGGCAACAACCTACTATTTAGTCAGCTACGACTAACAAGGAGAACCTACTCCTTTTGCAGGAACCAACCTGCCCTAGCACCACCCTTCCACCCTTAAATGTGATGAACCATGCACACATATTAGAACATTGGTGACACAATTACTTGGTCTTCGTCTCCTTGGATCTGGACACAAAAGAGACTTTATTTTCATTTTAAATTTATGGTTAAATACTTTCCAACATATCTACACAGCTACGTTATTCCCTCTTGGATCGCGACTATTGGCTACAGACACATCCATTCATCATCTAACCTTCAACCATCGCAATCTTTCATCGTTCCTTTGCACCAGACACACCTTTTCATCCTTTCCGCGGCCTAGAGTCCATTTCTGTGACTCTGTTAGCATTTTTTCTTATGCTTCCACACTTTTGTTCCTGTAGATGGTCTTTCCGCACTTTGCTTTCTACCTCAACCGTTCCACACCATCGATCTCCTTCAAGCTTTGCGTGACCAATGATCTGAGGTGGAAATCGGATATCGGATGTGCCTTTTTCAAATATCATTTACTTCTTCTGCACTAATATTTCCGCACGCTCCTTTCTGCACTACGGAAGGCGAAAACTAGAAACTCAATTTTCCAATTTTTTGAACTTTTTCCTTTCCTCCATTCCACTCCCGCAACAGTACTTTCGTCGTTATCTTTCTGCAATTTGGAAGGTGGAAATCAAAAACTCAAATTTCCATTTTTTCATACTTTTTTTCTTTCCGCCTTTCTGCTCCCGCAACAGTCCTTCTGCAATTGTCTTTCCATAGGGCAGAATGCGGAAGTCATAAACTCAACGTTTCCAAGAACGAGCATATGTTCTTCTACTTTCCAAAATTTCCTTTCCGCACTTCCTTTTATGCACTACGGAATGCAGAAATCAGAAACTCAATGTTTCCAAGAATGAGCATATGTTCTTCCACTTTCCGGACTTTCCTTTCTGCACTTCCTTTCTCACACTACGGAATGCGGAAGTTGGAAACTCAGCGTTTCCAAGAATGAGCATATGTTCTTCTGCTTTATGGATTTTCCTTTCCGCCCTTCCTTTTCCGCGCTGCGGAAGTTGAAAACTCAATGTTTCCAAAGACGAGCTTATGCTTCTTCTGCTTTTTGTTTCCTGCACTAACTTTTCAGCACTTTCCTTTCCACACTGTGAAAGGCGGAAATCGGAAAACAAAACTTTTCATGACTCCGACTTTTTGTTTTTCGTGGTTCCGCACCCGCACTAACCTCTCCGCACTGTGGAATGCGGAAGTCGGAAACTTAATTTTCATGACTTTGACTTTTTCCAGTCCACGATTCCGCACCGGCACTTCCACTTCTGCACTGCGGAATGCGGAAGTTGGAAACTCAATGTTTCCAAAACTTCGACCTTTTGATTTCCACAGTTTTGCACCCGCACTTCCTCTCCTACATAGCAGAATGTGGAAGTCAAAAACTCAATGTTTCCAAAACTTTGACCTTTTGATTTTCGTGGTTCCTCACTCGTACTTCCACTCCCGCATTGCAGAATGCGGAAGTCGGAATCTCAATTTTTCTAACAGTATTTTTCATGATTATCCACTTTTCACCTTCTGCTTTCTATCTGAACCATTGATCTATTTTAGCATATGACTTCTCAGCCATTGGATCTTAGATTTTTGCTGAACTTCAACCTTTCCTCCTATCTTATGAGAAACTGATCCTCAACAGTCGGATCTTGTTGCACATTGATTCTCAGCTGTTTGATTTCGAATCTTTGCTGAACTACAACCTTTCCACCTATCTTATGTAGAATTGATTCTCATTCGTTGGATCTTGTGCGAGATGCTTCCCGACCGTTCATTTTAGAACTAATGCAGATCTTATCATAACTTTGCGAATCTACATAATTTCTTTGTGGAAATCGTCTGTGATTGTTTCTGTCAGTTTTTCTATGCCATAGCATCATTTGTGAAATGCCATATCATTGTCTATCATGCCATGCCATGCCTTGTCATCATATTCGCCATTATATCTTTTGTTTATCCCTTGTCATTTCTAAACTATTTGACATCAATGACAACTATCATCCATATTGCCAACACAAACTCTATTTAGTTGTTAATTTTTGGTCCACGGATGTAATTTATACAATCCCTTTAATGATCCTAAAACAAAAATAAATTATCTTACAGATATTTAACACTGGATTTATTGTTGGTTTGAATTGCCATATGTTTTGTTTCAATTTGAGAGTTTAATTGTGTAAATTGTTCATAATTGTTGTTTTCAACAGAGTTTTCTCCAACAATTAAAACTGGAACAACGCATTAACATGGCAAACAGAGACACACATTCCTCTACATGGAATCATGTGGAACAATTCTCAATTTTTAGTTTTCCTTTGTATCACCGATCGTAATAAATTATTGGAGTTAAAGAGAAGGTTGGAATTTGGAGAATTGATGTACATCATGACAGGTGTGGGTGGTGATATGACTTAATTTACCATCCCTTAATAGCTAGTTTAGGTAAAAGTAGACAAGGTGTAAGAAGAAGTGGCAAAGCCAAGCTACCAATAAAACCCTGACTGCAATTTAATAAAAACATTTACATTATTATATTATTTTACATGTATCAGATCAGATTTCAAAATTTGAGTAATCATAATTAAAATTTAAACTTGAGGTTTATGTTTAGTGATCATAACCAAATATTTAACGATGATTTTTTTATTTGATCAATCAACTAAGGTTTTCCCCTACACCTTCCCTTCATGTTCTAGAAATAAAAGCGAAACATAATCTCTTGGTTACCTGCAACTGGACATAATGGTGCAAAGAAATATAGAATTTAATCAGTGATCAATGCTGTGACCTAGCATCAATAATCTAGAATCTTGCACTAAATTATATAATGCAATCAGGTGGTATGCGCCAAGTATTTAAACAATATGTATGATAAGATATAAATTAGGACCCACGTATTAAAATTTAAAATAGGTAAGAAAGGTTGTCAAGTTCAAGTTATGTGCAGCATTTAAAGCATTTGAACTGCCATTAATCCCCTCTGCACTTTGCATAATCTCAACTTTTATTTGTATCAATAGTTCAAAATAATGGATGAATAAGAATGAACAATCATGCATGAACATACATTAATAATGGATGACCTAGGATTCAGTGTCAAAGTGGGAAGGCATTCCCGAAACAGACGTCATCAATTCAATCCAATTAAAACTTAACAAATTCACATTATTCAAAAAATTCATATAAATATTATTTTAACTATACATAGACCACCCAAAACTATAACCTAGGAAAATTTTATAGACTCTATGAACAAATTAATAGGGGGTGAACTATTTATAATATAATTTATATAAATACCATTTATATAAAGTCCTATATAAATAAGATTTATATAAAGTCCTATTTACAATTTACATGAAATTATGTTTGTTTCTTAGTAGAGTTTATGTCCATTATAATTAGAGAGTAGAGGGCTTGAAAGCAAAGCAACTTATTGCTTTGTATAGACTGCTCTTATACTTCTCTTAGTTACTTTTCTTTTAGAGATTTTATTTTTTCTATCATAAAGAACATTTAATACTTTGGTTACTTAAGGTGATTGAATACATCAGTTGCATGTATGTTCTAAGTATTGCATTATTATGTTACTTTGGATTCTATTGGTAGAATAAAGTATCTATAGTTGTTATGTATTTATATAGGACTTTTTTTCTTCTAAACTCTATAAACAAATTAATAGAGATGAATGATTTATTTAAAAGTTAAAAATTATTGTTTTTTAAATTGAATGTTATTTTTAAAGTTCTAAAAAATTGTCCACTCAAAAGACAAGTAAACATCACATTTAATTTTGAATATCAATAAAAATTTACTTTGTTATTTTCAATTCTAACTATATTTAATTGTTTTATTAAATTACATTTGAATCTATTTTATACGAACATTCTCTTTAGAATCACAAAAAAATTACAATTAAAAAAATGGAAGGTTGACTACTCAAAGGGATAAGTGAATGTTTTTATACATTCAATTTTAAATATCAATAAAGTTATTTTAGTTTTAGTTAATTATATTTGAATCTATTTTTACAATTGGTTTAGAATTATAACAAACATTACAATTACAAAAAAGATTGGAAAGTTGGCGAGGGACAAGTGTACATTTATGCATTCAATTTTAAATATCAATAAAGTTATTTTCAATTCTAGTTATATTTTATTACTTTACTTAATTACATTTAAATCTATTTTATTCAAACATTATGTTTAGAATCATAACAAACATCACAATTATAAATAAATGGATGAATTCATGTGTGCCTATCGTGCCTATGCCTATGAGCATAGGTGGTTTTTAATGTACTTAAGCTTCAGATATTCTATATAATGGTGTGTATTCAATTGCACATTTCGTTTTCTCTTAATCCAATGAACCAATTTAGGTCAACTCTTGCACTTTAAAGCTGCAGATTTCTGGTTATTTAAAAAGGAATGCGAGAATACTATATCAATAGCTTGGAAGCGAGAAACCATAAGATAATAATGTAAATCTTCGTCTGAATTTTATAAATTCGATTAACAACTAACATTACATGAATGTTCTTTCTTGCAATTCTGCTTCTCCTTATATGTACGCACCACTGTATATGTATATGTATCCGCTGGTTGTCTTGTTATTGAAATTTACAGGATACATAAACCAGACAATAATATGAATGCCAAGAATATGATTTAGAGAACCAGATGGATTTCTCACTAAGAAAAATATTTATAAATCACAAATTACAATCAAAACAATGTGCCAATCATATTATAGATTTTTTTGCCTTGTTTACTGAAAACTTGAAATACCAAATCAAATCATATTGTTCCTGTAAATAAGCAAAATAAACAAACTGCTAGTTCAACGGATAGCTGTGAATGTTGCTAAACAACAGATAGCTCAATGGATAGTTGTGAATCTTGCTAAACTAACTTATGCCTACATATTTGGGTACCATTGTTATAGCGGATTTCACCACACTAGGTGAATCACACATTGTATGGCCTTCCCCTGTCCCGCTGCAGACTCATTAGCCCCTATGGACCACTTTTTGTCTTTTGATGTGTCCTTGATCATCCATAAAAACATAAGAAAAGTGATATACGTGGCTTTTTCCCCGATAACCGCATACATACGCGGATATTCCCCCTATAGTCGCGTACATCGGGATGTGTGCATAATCCAAATCCTTTTGGAGTTTTCCTTGACTTGGATCTGACTCATATGACTCCTGGCCTTCCATATGCCTTGAGATCGCACGGATTCGACCTTTCAATATCCCTTTGAAAAGCTATATAAGGAACCCCTTCGTACATTGAAAGCATAAGAGAGAATTGAGAGTAACGAAACTATAGTCTATTGTTGCCAGAACTTATGCTTGAGTCTGCATCCCTTTGTCCCTTGGAGCATTGTTGTGTTCTTCCCAAGCTTGCCTTTTGCTTGTAAGCTTGCTATCGAAGTGATGGAGGATTGAGGTGGTGGAGGCCCAAGTGGGGGATTCAGTTTCTCCGGTTCGCAGACGTGCCGTGAGAGGTTGTCACTTGTAATCTCTTATTCATATTAATAGAAATATCTTTTCCTGTCCAGTAATGTGTATTTGAATGAATATTGTATCCATTGGAACATGTCAAATGCTTTTACATTATTGATTATATATGCTAGAATAGATCTAACACCATGAAATATAGTATGCTTGTATTGTTTAATTGTTGTTGAGGATGTGTTATAACAATTCAAGCTGAAGATTGGAAAGCTCAATGGGGATCTACTTCAACCGTCCAGAATAAGGTACGAGGTTCGATCCTTTAGTGTTAGATGTTTTTATTTCTATTGCATATTGGGAAAGATTGATTTCTGGAGTCTAGCTGTCTGTTGTGGTACCCCAAGCCATAGGAATTTCTCTCCGTAATAGAATTGGCGACTCCGCTGGGGAGTTCCTAGTAGTTGTCCTTTGGGGGTTGGTTTCTTGGCATTCAATGTATTTGAATTGCTCTCTCTCTCTTGTTTTTGTGTCGGGTATGGGGGCATGTATGCTTGGTAGAGTCTGATTGGTGTAAACTTAGTCTCAGCCTGTCTGTTTGCCTTGATTCTGTGCATCTTTTTCTTCCTGTACACGGGTTTTTTTCTTACAGTCGCGTATACACGCGGGTTCCTCTGGGATTTCCGCATATACACGTGGGTTTACTGCGCACAGTCACGTATACTATGGTTTTTACCTTTTTGTGGAAGAAAGTGGATTGCTGGGTGAATTCTGTTAGTTGCTGAGTCTCCTTTGGCACTGCCTAAGTCTGTTAATACCTCTGTTTTTTACCAGAAACGTTTTTTTTTTAGCCTATTTTTTTTTTTTAGGAAAGTTCTTGTCATGGCATCTTTGATTTTTTGTTTGAGATTAGTGCATTAGAGTCCTTTTACCTTAGTGCTTTGCTGGAATGTTGTTTATGTGTGCTTGCAGAGTCTGGGGTGGGTAGAATCATTCTTTTGCTTTTTGTATCTCTTTATTTTCAAAAACTCCAAAAACATTTGCTTATCATTATGCATTGCATTTTGCACTC
>LPNX010878138.1:64440-113532 GCA_001517045.1 Pseudotsuga menziesii | reverse complement strand
TTCGAACCTCCGCTTGTGGTGACAAGGGCCTCTCAAGCCTCTCCTAGGCGAGACATACCGGCCACATTCGGGAGCTCACTTATCCAACCCTTGTTTGCTTTCTTTTGGCTTTATATCTTATAGTGATTGCTCTGTGCATGCTAGTTGGCCTAGGGTTGACGTAAATAGAGAGTCTTTGCTATTTTTTGAGTCATTGTGGATTCAGGTGCGGCTCCGTGCCGTTCTCATCGTTTAGCAGGACTTCTGCCTTCTACTGATCCTCCTCCTTTGGGAGAGGGACCTAGACAGTCCAGGCGGACTATATCACACATTGATTCACACACCATGGGAGATCATTCAGAGGATACATATGATTCACTTCCTCCTCCCATTCGTGTTGACGATGGGGATTTCACACCTACTTATGATCCTTCACCCGACCTAACCAAGTTAGGACCTATGATTTCTGAGATAGGAGCCATGCATGATAGACCTATTCATTCTAGGCCTGACCCCTCATTGACATATTACCGATATGGAATGCCGGAAGACGCCGAGACTCACTTTGAACCTGTCAACACTAGCTACGGTGGTTATGCTACGACTGGTTTTCCTATGCATGATTTGGCATTTGATGTCAAATCCGACTTTGACCCTAACACTATGCCTGGGGGAAATCCCATGCCTTACCTTGCAGAGAGGTTTGGGAGTACTAGTCACATTGCACCTTCCATCCCAGCAATGGAAGCTACATCTTATATACCTCCTAGGTCTAGAGTTAGTGATCCCATAGCAATACCAGGTTCCAGAAGACAATAGGCACTAGCACATATCTTATTACTGAGATTCCTTCGTCCTCGCTTCCGAGTTCTTCAAATGCAAATCCTCCACCTTACTCACGTGGTCCTTTGAGTCGGCACGTAGCTACGAGTCAGATCCGTACTGCGATTACTAGACCTATTGTGTCTCAAGCCTACATACCACCCATAGTTTCGGGAGGTTATGTTCATGTTTCTAGAGGTCAGGTTGCTACTTCCTCGACATATATCCCTACTTCCGGCATGTATATTCCTACTTCCGGAATGTATGTACCTACCTATGGAGTGTCTCATGGGGCATCACAAGCGATGACCTATGGACCCTATTATGGGACGCAGTATGGACAGGTTTCTGCACCTTATGGAGGGGGGTATTCAAAACCTGCTTATCCTCCTACTTACGGCTTTGTAGCTCCCACTAGTCAAGGTCCACTTCATTATGGTGCTTCGGGGCCACCCTATACGGGTCATATGGGAGGAGGTCACTATGGCCAAGGTCATGGTGGTAATCAATCCTATATGAACTAGGGAGCAGTCCCTAGACCTCATCATCCTAGGCTCCCTTTCCTCGGGACACTCAATTTACCTGACTTATAAAGACTTACGAATGATCTTGTGGCTCATGACCCGGCTTGGCCAGCTGTCCCTACCAAGCTTCCTTCGGATATACCTAAATTCGAAGGCAAACCAGGAGAGGATCCAAGTGAACACGTTACGACATTCCACCTATGGTGCTCTTCGAATTCATTGCATCAGGACTCAGTCCGCTTGAGACTATTTCAACGCACCCTCACAGGGCCTGCGGCAAAATGGTATATAGAGTTACCTAGGGCTGCCTTTACCTTGTTCGATGACCTTGCGATGACTTTCCTTAATCACTTCCAGCTACCAGTGCGCTATGATGTTGGTACTGAACTCTTATCGACATTTCGGCAAGATAAAGACACCCATATTTCTGATCATATTCAGGAGTGGCGTAGACGAAAGAGATTAATTAAAGCCCTTATACCGCTAGAATTCCTCCTTGAGTGGTTCCTCAAATCTTTATTGCCATATATAGCGAAGGATGTTTCCACATCCGGAGTGTAGAATGAGGAACAAGCAATCTTTAGGGCTCAGGAACTAGACTTGATCTATGCTCAGTCTGGTTTGTTATATGAGATTATACCCAACACTCCTTGTTCTAGTTTTGATCCCAAGGTCAAACCTGGACCACATGCCGATGGCATTGTGGGATGTGCAAGTAAGAAACCTGCAGGTTCGGTTGCGAAACAAGTTGCTCAGTTGTCTACCAACCAATCTACCTCGGGACAAGCTACGGCTTCGTCTCAGCCTGCCCAAACGACGAATGTACTTGCTGTACAATCGTCGGACCAGAAGGGTAACCAGCAACCCGGACGGAACCGAAAGAAGGGTAAAAACAATAATAATAAAAAGGGTGGGTATAAGAACGAAAATGCCAATAATAATGACAAGAACAATAAAAATGCTGGGGGGAACAAGCAGACTAAACGTAAGGTTGAGTTTCCTTGCAAGCTATGTAAGGATGATCACCTCACTTACTTGTGCCCTAGGATGGATGAAGCTTCGAACTTCATAGCACAAAGCCCAGCTATGTTAACAAACCCTTTACTGCATAACCAGAATATGAACTCGAAGTCCCATGATCAATCTAGTGATGATGATCCACCTGAGACTAGTGGTGGTGGGTGCATTAATATGGTCCGTGTCGTGAAGGTTGTGACGCGTGTGAAATATTATACTTTGTCACAACCCAGCCCAGGCAAAGAACCCGATCCACCAGGAACTCCTTTGCGCATTGAGAAACCTGCAGATAAACCTGAAGCTGCACCTCACATTCCTAAGGGGATAATTAAGCGTTCGGGGCATAATCCAAATGCCCGAGCCGCCCAGAACTATTCAGTTGTCGAGGAATTGGGTCATACTCCTTGTGTGATGTCTGCATTGGAGGTGCTTCAGAGTTGTCCCTCGCAAAGGAAGGCTTTGCTTTCCGCTCTTGGTGTGAATGGTGATGATTCTTCCTCAATGATCAAATTTGAAACCGTAGGACATCAGCCTCGCTTTCCCTACTATGTGTCCCTTTTGATACATGTAGAATGTCTTAATATGACTGTCAAGCGTACTGTGATTGACGAGGGCGCTGTTGCTTCTGTGATGTCTTTGTCTTGTTGGAAGGGTCTTGGTTCTCCTGAGTTGTCAAAGTCTACAACCATGTTAATTGCTTTTGATGGGAGATCGTTTAGGCCGCACGACATCCTTCCTTCCCTTAAAGTCCGTTTGGGAGGGAAGACCGTTGCGATAGAGGTTGAGGTGGTTGATGCACCCCTTGACTACAATCTGTTACTGGGAAGGAATTGGATGTATAGTATGCAAGCCGTTGCGTCTTTCGTGTTTCGCGTTGTAAGCTTTCCACATAACAGGAAGATTGTAACGATTGACCAAATGGCATTCAAGAATCCACCTGTTACTACATCTTTGGGAGCTTCGGTTCCGAAAGTTGAACATTCCCAGCCGACAACTGGGAGTGTGGGTGTAGGAATGTATCCTTCCCTCATGGGAACCTTTAGTTGTTTTGCACTCGTCCTCACGATAGGATCTAGTTTCGGTGGTGCTTCCACGTCTACGAGATCAATGCCTTTTCGCACAAGTCATATGGGAGATCCTTGGATTCTTCCTTCACCGAGTCCTTCGAGTGAGTCCATTGAGACGAGTGTGTCGTTGCCTACAGTTATGATAGCTTACCAAGATAATCTTGAGTCTGCTATAGAGCCTTGTTCTTCCTCTTCGCGGACGGAGGAGGAAGACCCCTATGTGCTGTCGGCATGGGAAGTACAGTCTTCTCATGCCCACGACTACCTTGATACGTTTTTCCCTTCAGATGAAGCGATTATCGAGGCTATGTCGGGACTTGAGCCACCATGGGAGGAACTTCATCATAGATCATATTTCCTTCCAGAGCTTGACCATTTGGAGCATGAGGATTATAGGGAGATTCTTAGTCAGAAAGTTGGTAGACCTATGGTTCCATTAAGGTCTCCTGGTCCGATGGCTGATGGAAACATGGCGAACATATCGTCAACTATTCCTATCAACATTTCTTGCAATCCTGGTACGATTGAGAATGTCTACATTGGGGCAGATTGTTCCCAAGATGAGATTCGTGAGTATACCGAGCTATTCAAGGAATTCCGTGATGTTTTTGCTTGGTCTTACGATGAGATGCCAGGGATTGACCCTCGGATTGTCGAACATGAGATTAAAACTTACCCCAATGCTAAGCCTGTTTGACAACGTTTACGCGCCGTGAATCCTAGGAAAGCACCCGCCATAAAGGCAGAGATAGAGAAGTTATTGAAAGTTGGTTTCATCTATCCCGTTCCCTTGACAAAGTGGGTTTCAAACCCCGTTCCGGTGGATAAGAAGTAGGGAGCGATCCGTATATGCACTGATTTCCGTGATTTAAATCTTGCCTATCCTAAGGATAACTTCCCCACACCATTTATAGATCAGATTTTGGATGAGTGTGCAGGTAGCGAGGTGTTCTCCTTTATGGATGGATTTTTTGGGTATAATCAGATCCAGATCAAACCCGAGGACCAACACAAGACCACATTTATTTGTCCTTGGGGAACATTTGCATATCGAAAAATGCCTTTCGGCCTTAAAAATGCCGGAGCTACGTTTCAACGGGCGATGACCTTGATCTTCCATGATCTCAAGTCTATTATTGAAGTATTTTTGGATGACCTCACTGCTCATTCTCACATGAGGATGTGTCATTCTTATCACTTGAGATTGGTTTTTGAAAGATGCCGGCACTATGCTGTTAGATTAAACCCTCATAAGTGCATCTTTTGAGTGAAGTCGGGTCATTTGTTAGGATTCATCATTTCGAAAGAGGGGATAAGAGTCGACCCTTTGAAGGTTGAGGCAATACTTCAGTTGTCTCCCCCGGGAAATATTCGTCATCTTCAGTGTTTGCAAGGCATGGAAAACTTCCTACGAAGATTTGTTGTCAATTTTTCCACTTTGACTAGAGGCTTCATGCGTCTCTTGAAGAAGGATACTCCCTTTGAATGGGATGAGCGAGCCCAGGAGTCCTTCGATGCACTTAAGCGAGCCCTAGCATCGGCCCCGGTGATTAGTCCTCCGGATTATAGCCGTGATTTCCTATTATATGTGGCCGCGTCTTTAGAGACGATTGGTATGGTGTTGGTTCAGGAGGATGAGGAGCTCCAGGAGCATGTCATATATTATCTGAGCCGAAACCTTATTGACGCAGAGATTCGGTATTCTCATGTCGAGAAGCTTGCCTTAGCTACCGTACATGCGGTGCATCGTTTGAGACATTATATTCTCCTTCACCAAACCTTGGTTGTGGCCCATGTCAATCCGTTTCAATTCGTCCTCACACGTAGGATGATTGGGGGAAAGTACAATAAATGGATTGTCATCCTGCAAGAGTTTGATCTTGAGTTTGTTTCGGCAAAATTGAAGAAATCTTTAATCTTTGCAGAGCTCATATCAGATTTTCTGAGCGAGGCTGAGGAGTTGGTATGTGAAGATATGTTCGTGGATGAACACTTTTCTTAATCTCAACGGCTGACCCATGGTATGGGGATATCATAGTATATCTACAAACACAGAGGACCCCTACTCACCTCTCGCGAGATGAACGACGACGATTACGTCACTACCTCATAGTGGACAATACTTTTTACCGCCATGGAGTAGATTCCCTTTTACGACGTTGTTTAACTCATGATGAGGCTGAGGTAGTGCTTAATGATTGCCACGGAGGGGCGTGTGGCGGTCATTTATCTGGGCTTTCTACAGCTCAGAAGATTTTGAGAGCAAGTTATTTCTGGCCGTCGATCTTCAAGGATTGTATTAAAGCAGTCAAGAGGTGCCACCCTTTCCAGGTGTTCGCACGTAATATGCACTCGAAGCCTACCCCGTTACACCCTATTATCACCGCCGGTCCCTTCACCAAGTGGGGGCTCGATTTTATGGATTGCAACCCAAATTCGGCTGGGGGGCACCATCATATCATAGTGGCTGTTGATTACTTCACGAAATGGGCAGAGGCAATGCCTACTGTAAAATTCGACAGTGAGACAGCCGCTCACTTCGTATTCAACCAAATCATTACTCGGTTTGGGATTCCGAGAGAGCTTGTCACTGACCATGGCTCGCACTTTCAGAACCGTATGATGGAAGAGTTGGCATCCAAGCTAGGGTATAAGCAAGAGCACTCCTCTTCTTACTATCCTCAAGCGAATGGACAGGTTGAAGCAGTGAATAAGTCACTTAAGTCCATTCTCCAATGAACCATCGCACAAATAAAGACGAATTGGCATATTATGTTATACCCGGCTTTGTGGGCGTATCGAACCGTGGTTAAGACTGCCACTGGTTTTTCTCCATATCAGCTTGTTCATGGAGTGGAGTCGATATTTCCAGATGAATGTGAGATTCCTTCGTTGAAGTTAGCTGTGGAACTCTTACCAGACACTTCACCTTTGGAGGAGCGTTTGGTTCACCTTGAGCAACTCGATGAGCAGCGTAGAGATGCCTTGGTGACTCTAGAGGTTAATAAGAGTCGCGTGAAGGCCCAATACAATAAGTCTGTCCATCCAAGAGTGTTTAGTGAGGGAGACTTGGTCCTTTTGTGGGATCAATCGAAAGAACCCTTGGGGGCAGGGAAGTTCAATCCTATGTGGCGTGGTCCTTACGTGGTCAAACATTTCTTAGAGAAGGGTGCCTACGAGTTAGTGGATTACGAAGGGACGGCCTTGGCGGAGCCTAGAAATGGGCTCTATCTAAAAAAATACTATGCATGATCTTTAGCCAAGGTTGTTTGTTGTATATTATTGTACAGCGTTTTTGCATAGTTAGGTCTTGTTTATCGTGATCAGGTTTGTGATTAGTTTCTGTTTCTTGTGGCAGATGTCAATGGAATCTTCCACCTACATAGGATTCACGGATGGTGCAAGCCGTCACACTCAACACTCAGCCTCAGCTGCTTGGGTGATTTATACTCCTATGGGTCGAGTACTGTCTTCAGGAGGTGTATGTCTACGGCCATCTTCCAACAATATTGCTGAATATAGTGCTGTTATTGAGCTTCTACGGGATGCCATCTCGCATGGTGTTCTCTCTCTTGAGGTACGTCTTGATTCAGAGTTAGTAGTGTCACAGCTCAATGGTTTGTACCATGTTAGAGATCCGACGTTATTGAGGAGATTCTTACAGGTAAGATTGTTAGAACGACAATTTGAGAGTATCACATATACACACATTCCAAGAAATTATAATCAAGTTGCTAACTCATATGCTAACTACGTGTTAGATTGGCATTTGTCTCATTCATAATAAATTAATCATAAACACATTTTTACACATGTAAATAAATAAACCGATCACCATAAAATTTTTATATACATAAAAAATGTGGTAATACATAGTGTCATAATACAAAAGTGGAGCTTTCAAAGCTTCCATCATATACACGGTAGTACAAAATAGATACACTCCTAGGTGTCTAGTCCTGTGGAGGAGGGTTGTGATCATGATACGTCACTACGGCTCTAGCTAGCCACCGGAATAAATGCACCCATGCGTGTGGTACACCCACCACCTATCACTGCATGGCCTCAGGAAAGTCCTCGACTTGCGCCATGGGAACTCTATGTGTCAGTCCCACGAAGTTGGTATGGATGTTTTGGAGCGTTCGCTCCGCATCCACACCGGTGATGTCGTCTCCGCTTCCCCTCCGTCTATGATGTGGGAAGCCCTCTGGTCACCGTGGTCCCACATCTGCACATGAATGGTAGATGTCACTATGTATTGTCACCCAAAAACATGTCTTTTTGATTTCACATAATCAAGAAAACACAAAAAAATTTAAATAATTCAAAAAAAAAAAAAAGAACGAGGGTTGAAATTCGTTACCTATGTCTCCGAATGCTGATACTGGTGGCAATGGCATGTCCGGATCCCCCCGAAAATCTATCCCTGCATAGGGGTAGTCATCTATGGCAACAATCTTTCGTCGCCACCATGTGAAGAAGTCAGCTGGATAGGGGTTGGCCACCCTACCACCCCCCAGTCTGCGCATCACATTTTCCCAACGTCGTTGGGACGGATCTCGAACCCCGTGGAGAGGAACATCCACTCTAGGCCTCAATCCTGGAACACACTCGAAGAAAAATGTGCTCAGTATGCCGTTGAACCCGAAGTTCCGTATCCTACCTGCCTTATACTCACTGAGCTGATGTTTCATGTTGCTCAGTAGTGTAGTACTCCAGTCGTATATAGTCGGTCTCATACACTCCATCGCATAGAACATCTATGCTCGAGAGGCCTGATGGAGTGATGGTAAGCCTGCTATCCTGCCCAGCGTCAGTAGTATGGCCTTTAGGCCCAACACCTGTATAGCGTTGGTGGGAACTTGACTCCCCACCTTCTCAGTATCTGGGTAGCAGTACACAGCTATGTACTCATCGATAGTAAGCCCATGACCTGGCCCACCTCGGGAACGAAGGTTCACCACTTCCCCTCATCTAGATAGACCTATGATGAAGTAGATATCCTCCACCTCAATGGTGAGGGACATACCGTCTATCCGAAAGGACTCCGATTCTATATCCCAATAGTCTACGAGCATCTGTAGCAGCCCTGGTTTGGCCCTCAAGCCACCTAGGCACCAAAACTTATAGAGTCCGCATGCACGTAATACTTGTTGAGCCCTTACATCGGCCCTGACTGCTTCCTCTACTTCACCATGCTCGCGTTCTCGCCATTCTAGCACCATCCTGCATGAGAAATTGACCAATTGTCCATTAGATTTTTGTAAATCCACTTGCACGGCGTCATATGCGACTGTTTTGCAAACAGCCGCGTATGCATGCGGTTTCTAGCCTCTTTTCCGAGTATGGCCAGCCCTATACGCGAAAAAAGCTTGGATACCCGCGTGGGCCACAGCGCTCATGTAATATTGGCCTTAATAACCTCATTTGACCATCAAAACTTGTAAAAATTGTATTGAAATGCAAGCTGAGAACATGAGTAAGTACCTGGAAGAAACGGTTGTGAATTCCGCCGGCTGGATCACCTGGAATTTGCAGTTGAAAATCAGAGCTCCAATGGGTAAAAGTTTCAAATGATTTCTATTTTTTACTATTTATAGAAAAATTTTCAAATATTTGAAAATTTTTACCCCCTTTCCTATAGTTTTGACAGTTTCTAACCATTTTGGACCGTTTCTGACATGATTTGTGATGTAGAAGACCATTTACAGTGCCGTTTCAGCCTTTGGATTGACCCGTTCGTGCCCATCTCAGGTATCACATCTACACTGGCATATAGGTTAGGTTCACCACCATTTGCATTTTGCATGACCTTATGACCATGTCACTATATCCTTAGGTACGGACCCACTCTATTATGTCACGGAACCTCCTTGCTGCTTTAGAAGTGGCATGATATGAGTGGTAGAGCCTCACCTTACATGGGTACCCTAGTTAGCGCCTTATTTGTATTTGGTGCCCATGCCGATGTTTCTCCTTTTAGGGTGTGGGAGTCCATTGTATAGTACTGCCATGACATTTCGCAAGAGCCTCATACTCCTCTTGATCTTATGCTGGCCATGTTCCCTCCGGACTCCCTTGTATCAAGTTGTGGATGCATTATCATGAGCTTTCCCTGTCTTGTTGAGCTTTATGCCGGCTCCCCTGACATTGCGTTTCAGCCATATAGCCTGAGCTTGTCTCATGTCTAGCCATGCAGAGCCATTTTTATATCCTTCGCAACTTGATTTCCCTTTTTACCAGGAGGGGATTTCCCCCCGAGTGTCGATATTCTACACATGTATCCTTGCATTGAGCATAGGTATGTTCCACTGCATGGAACTAGTTTGTTTGCCCTTATGACACTCGTCTCCTCCTAGTTTGTAACTATAAAGCTAGTTTATTCTTTTTTCAAGCTTTTCAAATAACTGAAAAAGTCCAAAAAAATAAAAAGACCAAAAATCCGGACAAGAAAAGATATTATCTTTGGCAGCTGTCGAGTCGTGTCGCCTTCGAACAGAGCACTGTATATCACATCCATTGGTTGGGTTATAGTTTGACTTTAGGAGCTGTACTCGTTTATCCGAGTTTATCTCCACCGACTAGTTATGCTTCCAGTCCCTATGGAGCCTCTATTGATGCCTCCTGCGTCATAGAGATGTCCCAGTTTGTATATCGAGTCTATGCTTCCTTCATTCAGTCACCATACGCCGTTATGCTCTTGTTCGAAGGAAGTTGAAACCTGAGTCGGCCATTCCTCAGTTATCTTGACTTTGCATGTCGGCCATTCCCAGTACAGTTACTGGTTCGTGCACCTTATGATCGAGTCCTTCCACATTAGACAGCTTTGCTGAGTACCTCGTGTTGGATGATGGGGGATGCCTTAATGCCCTCCTTCCAGCAGATTTCATCCCATCGACTTCAGATCATTTATTCTTGGATTGGAGTCTAGAGTCATTTTGAGTGCCTTAAGACTTGCAGTCATCAGTGGCAGGTTCTCTTGCCATCGACAGTTTTGGGAATACATCAATGTCCCCTGATCAATGGATTCTCTCAAGTGTTCAACATCAACATATTTATTCACACTTGTTAGTTTGCACTCTAGTACCTTGATTCCCATTTTCATTATCGGTGGGTGATCTCACGTCTGTTAATGGTATACATCAATGACCGATAATCAGACGATGGACTACTATGTTCGACCTCGACACCTCTATTCGCATAGTAGGACATGTACTCGTAGCGGTTTGTGTAGAAGACCTTCCAGATTGGTGGCATCTCTTATATGCTACCTCCTTGATCTTGCCAGTGTTCATGAGATTTCAGCTCTCGTGACTTGTTCCAGTATATGTCAGACATTTCCAGCCACTATGGAGATCTTGATCTATTGTATATCTTCAGCCTTTGTGGAGATCATGGTCCTATGTATGGCGATGACCACATATGTTCTATCATGTTTCATGCCTATTCATGGCCATTGTACTCTTATGTATCCGGAACTGCTATATGTATTTGCAGATTATATGCAGAGTTGTATTATGGTACTATGCTGATTGGGTGGCTGGTCTTCCATTTGGGTACCTTCATCACTTCATTTCTGGGATGGAGTTATAATGTATTTCGGCCATCGCATAACCCCTCTGATCTCATACATTAGGGGGCGTCTGTTATAGCGGATTTCACCACACTAGGTGAATCACACATTGTATGGCCTTCCCTTATCCCGCTGCAGACTCATTAGCCCCTATGGACCACTTTTTGTCTTTTGATGTGTCCTTGATCATCCCTAAAAACATAAGAAAAGTGATATACACGGCTTTTTCCCCGATAACCGTGTACATACGCGGATATTCCCCCTATAGTCATGTACATCGGGATGTGTGCATAATCCAAATCCTTTTGGAGTTTTCCTTGACTTGGATCCGACTCATATGACTCCTGGCCTTCCATATGCCTTGAGATCGCATGGATTCGACCTTTCAATATCCCTTTGAAAAGCTATATAAGGAACCCCTTGGTACATTGAAAGTATAAGAGAGAATTGAGAGTAACGAAACTATAGTCCATTGTTGCCAAAACTTATGCTTGAGTCTGCATCCCTTTGTCCCTTGGAGCACTATTGTGTTCTTCCCAAGCTTGTCTTTTGCTAGTAAGCTTGCTATCGAAGTGATGGAGGATTGAGGTGGTGGAGGCCCAAGTGGGGGATTCAGTTTCTTCGGTTCGCAGACGTTCCGTCAGAGGTTGTCACTTGTAATCGCTGATTCATATTAATAGAAATATCTTTTCCTGTCCAGTAATGTGTATTTGAATGAATATTGTATCCATTGGAACATGTCAAATGCTTTTACATTATTGATTATATATGCTAGAATAGATCTAACACCATGAAATATAGTATGCTTGTATTGTTTACTTGTTGTTGAGGTCGTGTTATAACAATTCAAGATGAAGATTGGAAAGCTCAACAAGGATCTACTTCAACCGTCCGGAATAAGGTACGAGGTTCGATCCTTTAGTGTTAGATGTTTTTATTTCTATTGCATATTGGGAAAGATTGATTTCTAGAGTCTAGCTATCTGTTGTGGTACCCCAAGCCATAGGAAATTCTCTCCGTAACAACCATCCATAGATGTAGAAAGTACAAACAAACTGAGCACAACCTGCTACATGCAAACTATATTAACTCAAAGATGGTTCATCAGAAACCAAAAGAAAAATGAGCAACATCAAAATGAAAATAAAAAAGACCATACCTTTTGCATTCAGCAAGGACTGAAGATATTTTGCATTTATGAGGAAAAGCCATGGCTAGTTTGGGGTCTGCGCTTGGGATGATCGACAAATACGAGTGGTGGGAGTAGAGGCATTTAAAATCGACACTCTTTACGATATTAAAACACTCTGAGGTGGGAATTTTTGGAGGATGAGTTACAACAGACTCACATGACATTAGATTTTCTAAGCCCACGTTGCAAAACGAAATATCTTCTTTCCAGTACAACACTTCGTAGCTACAAAAGAAGCAGTCATAAGCACATCATCCATCAGAAACAAAAGAGACAACTTCATCTTTCTTTCTTCTCGTTGGATAAATAGCTGAGAAAGGATATGCACGATAGAAAATCATAAGAATCCAGTGCGTTAAGTAGGAGTAGTGAAATTTTGTGTCTGTGACAACAATGTTGTCATGGAATTTCCTTTCTGAAGTGTTTCCAAGAAATGTTGACAAGTCAAAACCTCCATCTGCCACGTTAAATTAGCATTGTATAGATGGATAGTGACTTCATACAAGTAGTGTGGTGGATTTTCCTTTACCTTCAATGAAACCTTTCCCTCAGTCTTTGGGAGATTTATTTGTACAAGAGAGTTCAGTTCTTGACTTGATTTCTGTGTATAGTTGTCTCAGAAGATTCATTAATTTTTTTTTAATCCTTTCACTCTTGATGATTTTATGAGAGCTTTAAACTGTAAGTATGCAAATACACCCCATAGAGAAAGAGGTTGGAAACATCACAGAGGAAGAGTCTGGAAACCTCGTAGAGGAAGAGTATGGAAACCTTGTAGAGGAAGAGTATGGAAACCTTGCAGAGGAAGAGGAAGAGCCTGGAAGTCGGATAAAGAAAAAAAAACAGAAAAGAAAGGTTGTCAAAGCGAACTTCACGAGTTTCGAAACCATTAATTTATGCAATGTTAAGGATTACAATTGTACACATATTATCCACGCGTCAATCCAAATCTCTAAGCCGACATTAAATGGAGTATATGTTCATTAAAACTCGGTACTTCCCATTGTAATAGTTCTACTTTATACAATAGTCATTAGCAAAGAATTTTCTGAGAAACCAACATCATAACTTTGTTCTCAAAACGTTGCATTAGAAACCAGTCTGTGATTAATTTATATCATTGTTGATATTAGCCTCACCATCGGGTCTTGGGGAACATGAACCCAAGGCAACGTCATCTCCACTAGACCAATAACAATCTTAAAAAATAGAAATTTAAGAAACTAAAAAAATAAAAATAAAATTAAATAATTTACACAACCTTAGTCTAACTTCGATGATTTTTTCAAATTACTACAAATTACTACAAATTAATCCAAATAATCACCTTGAGCGATTCATATATATCCCCTTGTCGAGGACATAACAATGATATACTCCAATACGCTTTGAATCGGGAGTGAACACCATCCTAAGACCTAACCAAATATCATGATGTCAATGATCCATCATTTATGTGGTTTTTTCAAGTTCGAGGTAAAATTGTATCCAAAGTCAATGATAAATTTCAACACATGAATCCCCTTTGTATTATGCCAACATGAGCTAGAGCTATATCATATTGCATGAATCTTCAAAGTCAACATCTTGAATAAACAAGGCAATCCATTCGCAATTTTTGGGAACACCCTACTTTGCAAACAAGATTGTGAAATTCGTAGGTACAAGGCCTCATTTAGAAGGTGTGAGATGGAACCATCTATTTACAAAAATATGTTTATAAACTTCAAGGTCTTGTGAATGATGCTTTGGAGAAAAATTTGTTAGGTAGCAGTTTAATGGATGGTTTTTAGAAGCAAACTTATCCTTATCTAATCAACAAGGTTTTTGTTATCTTATAGACATCAAACTTGACCTTGTTCAATGAAGAGAATTGTACTAGTTGAAGGGTACTTTTACCATGGAAAGTCAATTTTATTTGCTTAAAAAAGAGATGCAATATATGTTTTTTCATATCCTCATTTCATCTCCAAAACCATAAGAGACACTCCTTTTGAGTTTTGTTTCAATAAGATTTTATAGCGGACTGGTATTGTTCTACAAAATAATGGTGAGGTAATATTAAAACTAAGGCCTGATTGAATTCTAGAATCGTTTAAAAGCAATTACTAATAACACTAAGAAGAGTGCACCGATTGAGGAGATTATTTTAGACTTTCCTTGTATGAATCCAATTCAGTGTTATCTATAACAATCATCCTATTCCCATCTTCACAAGCAATAGTTAGAAGGTAAATTTATGGTGGAATCATTCAGATAATAGTTAATGACCAACATTAAAGTGCATTGTAGCTATTATTTGACAAATAGATAGGGCATCATTAAATCAATAGTTTCATACTCTATTTCCTATGTAGATCATTAGGTTTCTAGGAATTCCTTAAACCAAGAGAGAAACAAGTAGCATATAAACCCTTGGAGATGGTCAAATGTTTATTGTTAAGAGGAGAAGTTCCCCACATTTTCAGGATCTCATGTTGTTTTATTGGAAAATGTGTAAAGCACCCATCAGGAAAGGCTAGTTACTGCCCCTTTTAGAGGAGTGCTCCAGGTGAAGGGATCGATGTAGTAGTGGGATACATATATTGAAATCATAAAAGCATGACAAATTTTTGTATACTCCTCTAGGGAATACCTCCATAGGAGCTAATTCCTTATGTGTAGTTTTGACTTGTTCATGAGGTAAAGACCATTATTTAAGGAATCAACCCACTTAGAATAAATACAAATGAAATTTAAATCCCTTGACATGGTCAACATACACACTTTGAGATAGTTCTTTCTTCAGGAAGTAGCTTATGGAAACTAGCACATATATCAAGTTTAGTTGAAGATCCCAAGATGAAGAACACCCTCTTGGAAGAGATTTTTTTATTGCTTATGTATTTGTAATATTTCTTCTTGGAGGAATTAGTGGATCTAGAAACTACTAAATTATATTTTATTATAAAAGAGATTGAATTGAACTATATATAAATAGTATATCTATATTTATTTTGGCATGTTTGGATTTGGGAGATCCCCTCTAAGCCCATTTGAATATCAATTAGGAGGAAAATGACAAGGGGCAAGCATATGTGAGGTTTTCATTTTTATCCCCTTTTTTTTCTCCTGGGTGGTTAGGGTTTATGTGAGCATTTCCACTTCTTTTGTTTCTAAAATAATCTCTTTTAAAAGTTATATTTTCATATGAGAAGAGATTAGGGTAGAGGATGTAAATCCTTCCTAGTCCTTGTTGGAACCTTGAATCTTGAGGGAAATTTATGCTATAATTTCAAATTGGGAGTGGAAAATGTTATGGCTCATTTGATGTTATGGGATTGTATTTAAAGATGCCATATTTTTTGGGTTTGTTCTATTTCATCCCCTTTAGTTATTGTCACGTCCCCTCCCGCCCGAGAGGATGTGACCTAACATCACTGCTATCATTTAATCGGGAAATCTAAGCCCCCCATGAATATAAACAATAAAAATTGCATTGAACGTAAAACATTTCTAGATGCATAATGCAATCTACAGTGTAAGAAAATACATTTCATTCAACACGTTCATATAATTCATTAAAACAAGTAACATTCATCATGTTCAAGCATTCCACATGTTCATAAATAATTTACAAAGCACATACATTGCAGAGGTTAAACACAATGAAATAATTATCTCGAGAAGAAGATTCCCTGCAGCTAGATATATCGCTGCAACGTTCCACCCAACCATAGGCCAGTGTGCTCCTTAATATCTCAGCATCACTGCCACCCCTGAGATGGGCATGATTCCCACAAGGAACTAGGGGACACATACTCACACACAACAAGACTATACACCCACAATCAACCAATAATCACATCCAAACACAGTCAGCCCACTAACAGATGGGTTCCTTGGACTTACTCAACCAACATAACCCAAGAATGCACTTCTTAGTAAAATACAAGTTCTGGGTATCGACAAAAACGTCTTGGGACCCAAAATCGAAAACGACAAATGGGGAAAAATGACCCAAGTGATCAAATTGTTTCAGAAAACATTTGATGGCCTTCCAAAGGAAAAAATGACCTCTATTCACACCCAAATCATGGGTCTCCTTTTCCCATTCACTGCATAATACCAAAAATGAAATCCTAGGTGTGGGAAAATGAGGAAAAGATAGAAAAACGTGGAGTTAAATGCACAACAAGCTCTAGCTGCATGACGAAGAGAAAAATGTTTCTGAACAACCCCAGATCGTAAAGCCTTGCTATACATTCATTCAACAACCCCAAAAATGACTTCCATGTGTGGGAAAATGAGGAAAAGATAGAAAAACGTGGAGTTAAATGCACAACAAGATCTAGCTGCATGACGAAGAGAAAAATGTTTCTGAACAACCCCAGATCGTAAAGCCTTGCTACACATTCATTCAACAACCCCAAAAATGACTTCCTAGTTGCACATACACTTAGCAAAACCAAAACAAATTTCCATCCATGGGAAAAACAGAGAAAACAACCAAAATCCTGAAGGGAAACAAACAAGAACTCCTAAAAACATGAGAGAGAAAAACTGATGGATGAAAAATGGCCTGGGCATGCATTTCCAAGCATTTACTTGCCCAAGAAGTCAAAAACACGTTTTCCAAAAATGGGTGGCTTCCCGAATTCGAATTTGACCTCCATACCTTTCCCATCGCAAAGAAATAACTTCTTCAACCACTTTTTGGATGACCGGGCACAAAAGACAAAATGGGTATTTAACATTTTTATTGGTTTTCCCTTTGAGATTTGGATTCCCGCCATTGGCTCAAGGATTTGAATATTCCCCCCTCCCTATTCCTTGTGAAATCATGCCCCCATCTCTTTAACGTTGCATTGACATAGCTGGTTGTGGTTACTTTAATTAAATTGCATGTGTACATGATGTCCAAATTATAATGTGTTGGTCTAGCACGAAATACCATCGGCATCGATTTTAATTGTCGAAACGTAAAATGCTAAATCCATGACGGGGCCTTTTCCTTGAGCTCCACACCTTGATTTAATACGTTATTTACATCATATATAATTTAATGTAATTGGGGTTGAAACCGGGGTGCTACACTTATGGATTCATGTTATTTTGTCCTTCCATGTTATATAGTTGTACATTATCCCTTGGCATCGGTTTCATGGTTGTGGCAATGCATCTTGTATAAGGGCATCATCACTTACTCTAGAATAACTTCAAAATATGTTTTCGACTAGTCATGGCACATCAATGTATGGCTTGAATACATATTCTCCATAGTATGCAAACCCTCTTGTTTGTAGATCGTCAAATCCATTACTCGTTGGATTTGCGTTGGTCATGTTCCACCATCCCATCTTTTTCTAAATTTTATCTTACACTTTACTTTGGGATTCCATCATTATTCCAACGGAGATTCAACCTAAAGTGAGAGGAAGGGTTGTTGTTGTGACTTGAGTTCCCTTAGGGTTTCACCTATAGTTCAAAGCTTTATCATGTTAGTGAAGCTTTAGGAGGTAATATCATGTTTGTATTCATCTAAAATATAAATATAAGGTTCTTGAGCATAGTCTAGAAGAATATTTGGAAGAAGCTAGATACTATGAGTAGGTATACTTCATTCAATTGTTAAATTGATGGCCAAATTGAAGTGTTGAATAGAACATTCATAATTTGTTGAGAGGATAGGAATCTTGAGAATTGTTGTGGATCCTCTGAAACAATAACCAATGGGTTTTTCATAACGTATATTATATATATTTCTGGTGTAAATTTTTTTATCACAAGCTTTATAAAATATACTTTCTACTAATATAGACAAGTATAATATAAATTATATTTAAAAGAGAAATAACTAACACAATTCATTAATTTGATAATTACTAAGAATGCAATGTACATTTAATTAAAAAGAAAGAAAAAACAACATTGAATTTAATGTTTACCGAAAACATTTGATGTTGTTCCATTGAGATGGAATAAGGCTCTTACCAAAAACATGTGATGGTGTTTCATGTAGATGTAGATGTAGATGGATTAAGATCGTAGACAAATGAACAGGTGATATTTAATGTGTTTTATTCTAGAAATGCATTTTTCACAATATTCTTTTTTTATAAATATAAAAATGTAAATTATTGTTTTAAAAAATTATTATTCAAAATTAAATAATTTATCTTAATTATTATTATTATTAAGAATTTAAGAAATGATTTTATTTAACAAACATATTTTGTAACAAATTTTACAAAAATTCAAATAAAAAAAACAAGCACATCTTTCATTTAAAAGACGAGGCAACATTTTCTAAGAGTGAAATCCTCAGTCGGGCTATGAAATTGGCCATTCCTATGCTAAACGATAACTAAATAAATTGCTCGGGGCTAACCTTTCCCCTGCTAAACCATAACTAAATCACCCCTACCACTCCATTCAAATCTCATACATCTATCACTTCCATGATAATATTGACATTTAATAAGCACTAAGCACCTTGTAGCACTGCGTTGGTGTAGAAATGGCTTAACAAACATCTTCAATGAAAAAATTACAATCCATAGAGGTATATATTTTTAAAGGTTAAGTATATACAGTCAAAGGTAGAAAAATTTGTACCTCTTGGTGTGCAAATAATCTATATCTATTTGTTTGATGAGCAAAATGCGTTTTCTTCATGATGCAGAAAATCAGAAGAACCATTTAAAAACGCTTATGTAAAATCCTAGCTCGAATATCTCAAAGAAAAATATTTGACATAAACATTTATTAAAAAATGAAATCAGGTTGAAGCGATAGTAATAGTAATTTACTCACTTTTTCTTTTCAAGCTTAAGATTTACAAGAATCGTAACCCCAAAGGAGGCTCCTTTGTGAGCTTGCTCCATAACCTTATATTGATCCATTTTGGATTCTACAAGAAGTCAATTCTAAAGTTCTACACAATGTTTCTGATAGATATCTACTTACAAATTCAAATATTCATTTCCTACACCACCAATTATGTAGCCAATGATGCAATGCCATTTCTTCAATTCTAGACGAAATTCACATTTGGTGATTGATTACATAGCGACTACAATAAAAGTGACTAAAATGAGTCTTCTTGAATTGGAAAATGCAACTCCCAGGCTACTCCGTCAACCAAAACTCCAAGACAGTTATTAGTATGTGAAGATAAGTAGATGATATTGCAGATAAAAAACGCTAGCTCAAAAACTATCTACAATATTGTCAAAAGAAGTCAAAACCGAATTTTCTGAAATTTGAATCACAACTCGAAATCAATTTTAAAGTCCTTTAAAAACACAATGATTTTGATACATAACCTGAATGCATATTTGAATAATTAAGCATAAATATATGGTGGACATATGTTACACATAATGGGAAATCCAGATAATGTAATGGCCATAGTAATGAAGTCATTATATGTATAGAAATTGTTTTTTTGGACAGGTAATAGAAGCCTTAAAAGGAAATTCCATTAAACAATTATCTTATGTATCAATATACCCACATCTCCATGAAAGATGAAAAAGGATAGAACAAGTCGTAAAATAACAACTCTCATTGTCATAACACTGTTACATTGGCTCTAGAATATTTCACCCTTAACACATATTAAAGATGTTGGAAATCCTCAATGTGATAGAAAAAATGTTTCAATTGCTTCCATCAGATAAGACTAACTCGAGGAGACTCAAGATAAAAGGGAATAATGTGTGGAAAAAAATGGGTTCAAAACATGTTAAAAAAAAATAGATCCATCAATAGAGAAAAATTTCAGACTATAGTCAAAATTACATAGAAACTTTATGTTCAAATTGTGTATACTAATATACAGTCAATAATGATAACACACAACAAAGTTGACCTTGATTTTGGTTGCATAAGAAAATGGGTGTGATGGGGAGGACACAAGTATTGATTGCTTAGGTGCACTTGAAAGGGAAGTGTGATGAGTTGTTGGCAGCGTGGGTGTCATTTAGTTAATAATTATGTCATTAAATATTCTATTATAAAGTAGGTAAGGAATTTATATTATTTTTCAATTATAATATAGGTAGTGTGGTGTTATAGGCATATACCCAAAGATATAGAAAATTCTAGAAGTTCCTTCTTATTCCAATCCAAGATAAGTAACCCAATTGTATTTCATAATAAAAATATTTTTCCCTTTAAATATAAAAGTTTATTTATTAAAGATTGAGATATGGAAACTATTAGTGTTATTATTATTTTAATTATTAATAATTGAGAGGTATAAGTATTTTTTTTACTTAGGTTATTAATAATTGAGAGGTTAGTCTTATTATTAATTTTTTTTTAAAGCAAAATGAAACAAGGATTTTAGTATTTTGATTGTATTATAAACTTGGCAATGTGCATGTTTAGAACAATTTGTAGGAATTAAAAAATTATTTTACATCAAAAAATGAGCTATAATGGAAATTAGAATATTTTTTCTTCATATTTTGTCCATATAATAAAAAAATAGGTAAATATGTAAAAAGTAATATGGTTGATATATTAAATTGAAGGTAAATGTTTAAGGGACATTTATATTAGGGGAATTGTGCTTTGGAGTGTCATTATTGAGCTTCTCTTTGCTTAGCTCTAGGTTTCATAAATTTTAACTCAACTTTCCTTCCTTTGACATTATGAGTAAACACTTTTGGTAATAATGTTATGGTTTTAATTTGATGTAAACTCTTTAAAATTTTTATTTGCTTTTACTATTTTTTTTTCATGTACTAATTTTTTTATATGTGGTTGTAGATATATTTAGCAATATGTGTTTTCATTTATTGTAAGAAGACTATAGACAACCAACTTGTATCCCATATGTTTATTGAGAATGTCTTACCACCAAAAATATAGGCCCATTTTTCATTTTGAAGGCATTTTAAGGAGCAACAATGGGAATGAAATAGTGTCACTGAAAGGGGCATATTTGTCACTTCATTAGTAGCACCTATATATTGGATTTTAGCTATTTAGGCCTTAAGAACAAAGCTCATATCTATGTTGATGAAAGGAATAAGAAGTTCCAACATGTTTGAATGTTTTTAATCAACAAAAAAATTGGAATACATTGTAGCAAATTATACTCAAGGAAATATCAAATTAACACTTCCCATGGTTTATTTTTGTTTAGAAATCAACAACATATAATGCACCTTAGATTGGAAGATATCATATGGAACTAGTTCCTTAGCTTGGATATAATTGTTTCCAAATTCAATGATAAATTTCAATACGCGAATCCCCTTCGCATTATGCCAACATGAGGGAAGTTTAGCTTTATCTATAGTATATTGCATGAAGCCTCAAAGTGAACACCTTGAATAAAGAAGACAATATACTGGCACTTTTTGGGAACACACTACTTTGCAAACAAGATTGTGAAATTTGCACATGCAAGGTCTCATTTAGAAGGAAGGTTTGCAATGGAATAATATATTTACAAAAACATGTTTATAAGCTTCAAGTTATTTTGAATGATGCTTCGGGAAAAAAGGTGCTTATGTAGAAATTTAAGAGATGGGTTTTAGCAACAAACTCATCCTTATCTAGTCAACCAGTATTTTGCTATCTTATCCACATCAAACTTGACCTTATTCAATGAATAGAAGTGTACTAGTTGAAACGGTACCTTTGCAATGGAAAGTCCAATTTATTTGCTTAAAAAGTGATGCAATATATGTCTGTTTATGTACTTGTTTCATCTCCAAAAAAACAAGGGACACTCCTTTTGAGGTTTGTTTTAATAATATTTAATAGTAAACTGGTATTGTGCAACAAAAAATTTGGTGAGATAATATGACAACCAAGAGTAGTGAACTATGGAATGGTTTAAAAGCTTACTAACAACAGTAAGAAGAGTGCACTAGTTGAGGGTATTATTTTAGACTTTCCTTGCTTGACTCCAAATCACTGCTATCTATAGTAGTCATCCTATTCCCATTTCAAAGGCAATAGTTATAAGGTAAGCGAGTTTTGGTGGAATCGTTCTAGATAAGGGAACAACTATGAGAGAAAATGACCAAGAATGAGGGTGCATTATAGCTATTCTTTGACAACTAGATAGGGAATCATTAAATCAATAGTTTCATACTTTATTCCCTCGGTGGGTCATCGGATTTTTAAGAATTTCTTAAATCAAGCGAGAAACAAGTAGATTCTAAATCCTTGGAGATGGTCAATTTTTTTATTGTTAAGGGGAGAAGAGCCCCACGTTTTTGGGATCTCGTGTTGTTTTATTGAAAAATTTGTAACTTGCACCCATCAAGCAAGGCAATTTACTACCCTGTTTTGAGGAGTGCTCCAGGTGAGGGGTCAAGGTAGCAGTGGGATACATATATTGAAATCATAAAAGCATGCCAAATTTTTGTACATTCCTATAGGGATGATCTCCTTTGGAGATAATTCCTTAGATGGAGTTTTGACTTGTTCATGAGGTAAAGACCATAATTTAAGGAAGCACCCTACTTAGAATAAAGAAAAATGACATGTAAATCCCCTTGAAATGATCAACATACACATTTTGAGGGAGTGATTTATTGAGGAAGTAGCCTATGGAAACTAGCATAACTTTCAACTTTAGTTGAATATCCCAAGATGAATAACACCCTCTTGGAGGAGATCTTTTTTTATTACTTATGTATTTTTAATACTTCTTCTTGGAGGAATTAATGTATCTAGAAACCATTAATTTATATTTTATCATAAAAGAGATTGAATTGAACTCTATACAAAGAGTATCTCTATATTTTGCTTTAGCATGGTTGGATTTTGCACAATCCACTCTAAGCCAATTTGAAAATCTATCAGGAGGAAAATGACATGGGGCAAGCATATCTATGATTTTCATCTTTCTCATCTCTTTCTGCTGGATGTTAGGATTTATGTGAGCATTTCCATTTCTTTTGTTTCTATAATAATATATTTTAGACGTTATTTTTTCGTATAAGAAGATATTAGGTTAGACGATGTAAATCCTCCCTGGTCCTTGTTGGAACCTTGAATCTTGGTGAAATTTCTATTGTAATATCATATTGGGAGTGGAAAATGTTATAACTCATTTGATGTTATGGGATTGTATTTGAAGATTCCATATTTTTTGGGGTTGTTCTACTTCATCCCCTTTACGTATGGCTTCATGTTGTTGTTGTTCTTCCACATTATATGGTTGAACATTATTTCTTGGCATCAATTTCATGGTTGTGGCGGTGCATCTTGTATAAGGGCTTCATCACTTACTCTATAATAACTTCAAAATATGTTTTGGACTATTCATGGAACACCAATGTATGGCTTGAATACATATTATCCAAAGTATATAAGTTGTATTGTTTGTCGATCCTTGAATCCATTACTCATTGGATTGGCACTGGTCTTGTTCCTCTATCTCATTTTTTCCAAAGTTTATCTTACACTTTACTTCAGGATTCCATCCTTGTTTTGAAGGATAGTCAACCTAAAGTTAGAGGAAGGGTCGTTGTTGTTGTGACTTGACTTCCCCTAGGGTTTCACTTATGGTTCAAAATTTTATCCCCCGAGTTAAGGTTGGGAGGTAACATCATGTTTGTGATAATTTAAAATAGGAATACAAGGTTCTTGAACATAGTCAAGAAGAATCTTTGGAATAAGCTAGATACTATGAGTAGGTATGCTTCATTCCATTATCAAATTGATGGTCAAATTGAAGTGTGGAATAGAACATTATTACATCTATTGAGAAGATGTGAATCTCGAGGATTCTTGTGGAGGCCGAAATAATTACCAATGGTTTTTCATAATATATATTTTATATATTTTTGGTTTAAAAAGTTATGATGATGGGTTTATAAAATATAGTTTCTACCAATATAGAAAAGTATAATAGAAATTATATTTAAAAGAGAAAGAATTAACACAATTTACTCATTTTATAGTTACTAAGAATGCAATATACATGTAATTAAAAGGAAAAAAAAACTTTGGATATGATGTTTACAAAAAAACATTTGATATTGTTCCATGGGGATGGAATAAGGTTGTTACCGAGAACATGTGATGGTGTTTCATGCATATGGATTAATATTGTTAGACAAATGAATATGTGTGATTAAATGTATCTTATTTTATCAATGTATTTTTCACAATAATTTGTTTATATGTATATGTATAAATATAAATTATTGTTTTAAAACATTATTAGTTAAAAAAAAATTGTCTTAACAATTATTATTATTAAGAATTTTAAAAATGATGTTATTTAATAAACATATTTTAAAACAAATTTTATAAAAAATCAAATAATAAAAAAGAACATTTTTTCAATCAAAATACAAGGAAACCTTTTCTAAGAGTGAAATCCTCAGTCGAGCTATGAACTTGGCCTTTCTCATGCTAAACCATAACTAAATAAATTGTTCAGGCCTAGCGTTTACCATGCTAAACCATAACTAAATCGCCCCTACTGATCCATTCAAATCACATGCATCTACCACTTGACGTTTAATAAGCACCAGGCACCCTGCAACACTGCATTGGTGTCGAAATGGCTTAACAAAAATCTTCAATGAATAAATTACAATCCATAAGAGGTATATACCGTTAAAGGAAATTTGCACAAGTATATACAATCAAAGGTAGACAAATTGGTACATCTTGTTGTGCAGATCATCTATATCTATCTATTTGATGGTCAAAACGAATTTTCTTTAGGACACAAAGAATCATGAGAACCATTTTTAAATGACAATGTAAAATCCTAGCAAATAATCCCTCAAAGAAAAATATTTGATAGACATTTATTAAAAAATGAAATCGTGTTGAAATGATGGTCATCGTACTTCTACTCAATTTTTTCTTTTCAAGCTTAAGATTTACAAGAATCGTAATCCCAAAGGAGGCTCCTTTGCAAGTTTGTTCCATTAACTTATATTGATCCATTTTGGAATCCACGAGGAGTCAATTCCAAAGTTCTCCACAATGTTTCGAATATATATCTACTTTGAAATTCAAATCTTCTGTTCCCACAACATCGATTATGTAGCCAATGATGCAATGACATTTCTTCAATTCCATATGAAATTCACATTTGGTGATTGATTACATAGTAGCTACAAGAAAAGTGACTAACTTGGATCTTCTTGAATTTGAAAATGCAATGCCCGCTCTATCAGCCAAAACTCCAAGACATTTAATAACATGTGATGACAAACATTTGATATTGCAGTAAAAAACGTTGGCTCAAAAACTAGCTAAAGTCTTTTTAAAAGAAGTCAAAACAAGATTTCCTGAAATTTGAATCACAACCCCAAATCAATGTTAAAGTATTTTAAAAACATGAAGATTTTGATACATAACTTGAATGTATATCCGAATCACTAAGCATAAATAAATGGTGGACACATAATACATGCAATGGGAAAACCAGATAATGCAGTTGCCATAGTAATGAAACAACTATATGTATATAAATTATGTTTTGCACACATATTAGAAGCCTTAGATTAAAGTCCATTGTGGAAATATTTTTTTAGCAATATCCCCACATCTCCACGGAAGATGAAAAAGTTTAGAGTAAGCCGTAAAATAACAATGCTCATTGTCATAACATCGATATGTAATTGCATTGACTGTAGAATATTTCACCCTCAACACATGTCATAGATGTTGCGAATCATCAATGTGACAAATAAACATTTCAATTTCTTCCATCATATAAGGTTGACGGAAGGATACTCAAGACATGGAAAGCAATGGGCTCACCATGTGTTAGAAAAATTTAATAAAGACAAAATAGATCCATCGAGAGAGAAGAATTTCATACTATAATCAAAATTACTTAGAAACTTTATGTTCAAATTTCGTACCGATTGCTTAGGTGCACTCGAAAGGGGAGTGTGATGAGTCGTCGACAACCTGGGTGTCATCTGTTTAATAATTTTGTCAATTAATATTCTATTATAATATAGGTACACAATTTATGTCAAGTAATGATAATTTTATTATAATATAGGTAATGTGATGTTATAGGCATCCAACTCAAGAAATATGAAATTTTCAAAGTTCCTTATTATTCAAATCCAAATATAATTAACGCAATTGCATTTAGTAATAAAAATACTTTTACCTTTAAAAGTAAAGTTTAATTATTAACAATTGAGATATGAAAGGTTTTAGTGTTATTATTATTTTAATTATTAATAATTGAGAGGTGTAGGTATTTTTTTTTAAACCTAGGTTATTAATCGTTGAAAGGTTAATCTTATTATTAACTTTTGTTAAGCAAAATGAAACAAGGATTTTAGTAATTTGATTGTATTATAAACTTGGCAATGTGCAGGTTTAGAACTATCTGGAGCATTTAAAAAAGTATGTTACATTAAAAAACATTCTATAATGGAAAATAGAATATTTTTCTTAATATTTTATTTTATATTATAAAAATAAGAAATATGTAAAAGTAATATGATTGATATATTAAATTGAATATAATTGTTTAATGTGTATTTATACCGAGGATAATTGTGCTCAAGAGTGTCACTAACCAAGGATTCTTGAGCTTATCTTTGCTTAACTCTAGGTTTCATAAATTTCAACTAGACGTTCCTTCCTTTGACTTTATGAGTAAACAATTTTAGTAATTATGTTTGTTATGGTTTTAGTTTGATGTACTCTATTAAAGATTTAAATTTTGATTTTAGTATTTTTTTCATTTACTAATTATTTTTAGGTAAATGTATGGGATCAGCCTCTACCTTTAAAAAGAGTGTACTCTATACTACGTGGACATTGACAACTTTCCATCCACTATAGACTATTAATAATCTAATATAAAACCCATGCGATGCAAGCCATTACATGCATGTATTTGCAAATATATAGATATAAATGTATTGTCAAATCCATGACATGATATGTTTTATGCTAGGTGTATACATCTCATCATATCATCCATTATTGTGGCCATCAAGATTGTAATAAGTCAAGCATTACCTATATTTTTAGGCTTGAGATTAGTGCCCTCAACTTTGCAAGAATTTGATAAATGGGTTGTTGAATTTGTGGGTCCAATTAACCCACCAGGAAAACAAATGGGTGCAAGGTATATATTCACTGCGACGGACTACTTAACTTGATGGGACGAAGTAGCACAAGTAAGAGATTGTACTACTGTGTCTGCTACAATATATTTATTCGACCATGTCGTGACTAGATTTGGATACCCAAAGATTTTGATAAGTGATCAAGGTACAAATTTTGTGAATCAACGAATTGAAAAATTAACTGAGGAATTTCATATTCAGCATCGGAAGACAATGCCATATCACCCACTAGCAAATGGTGTTGTTGAAACGTTTAATAAGATATCGGGGAATGCATTAACGAAGATCGGAAATGTTCAGCGAGATGATTGGGATCACAAAATACCTACAGTATTATGGTATTATCATACAACTTGTAAGAAGTTGACAAGAAAAACTCCATTCAGATTGGTCTATGGACAAGAGGTTGTCATGCCATTAGAATATATTGTACCTAGTCTCAAAATTGCTACAATCACTAAGATGATAGATGTTGGCGTAGTTGAAGAAATATTGTCATAGATGGTACATTTGGAAGAGGATATCTTAATTTCCAGTTATCATCAGTGTGTCGAGAAGGAGCGACACAAGGCTTAACAAAACCACCATATTAAGTTCAAGTAGTTTCACATCGGGGATTTTGTCCTCTTGTATGACAGTAAATTTTTGAAGCATCTTGGAAAGGTTCGAATGCATTGGTTGGGATCATGTGTTGTCATATGTATCACCTATGGAGGTGTGTTCCAGTTATAGAAGCTATATGGTACACCCTTCCATGGGTTGGTAAATGGAAGTTGGCTAAAACCTTATCACGATAGTCGTACTTTGCTCGTCTGAAAAGACATTCCCTAAAAAAATAAAAAAAAATAAAAGGCTTCTCTGAAGAGGATAACATGGAAGAAGGTGTTTGAACAACTCAAACATTTAAAGAATACCATCACATATCTCAAAACCAAAGTGAAGGAAACATAGCAGAAGACGCAAAAATGGCAACAGGACAGACAAAGATTGGAGCAAATTGTCGCGCTCGCATGCCATGAATTCTCTAAAGAGGGAATCATAACTGAAATGATCTTGGAACCCTAAGTTATTCAACTTGGGGAGGCAGCTGCTGGCCTCTGTCTATGAATTACAAAGTTTGAAACAAAGTTGACTCCTAGTATACTCCCTGAGGTACTGGAAGCACGACAAAAGGCAGTAACTGAAAATGTTCAAAAGATTTCGGAGGTCAAGGCACTTTTTGCCAAAGCATATGCATAGGTTTCTCAATATTGGGAATACTTAATGGATTATGCTGAGTTGGATCAAGTTACAGAGAAGCTTCATTCCGCTGAGGTAGTTTTGAATGGGATACGACATAAATTGAAGAAATTATCGCCAGTTGAGAAGATGAGCAAGGTTGTTGACTTGAAAATTTTACAGCAACATGTTGCCAAACTGCAAACACAACAACAAAGATGAATAGAATGTGTCGCAAAGCTCCAAGAAGAAGTAGAGAAAGTTACAGGAACCATCCAACTAGTTCATGAGTGGGTGCAATGGGAGTTGGGAGTGACATAGGTTGAAACTTCAGAACATATCAGTTTTGAATTTGTGGAACAAATTGCAAAAATTAAAGAGGATGTGCAAAAGCAAGAACAGGAAGTGATGAAAATTTGTCAATAGTTTCAAAGTAAAATCGATGCGACATAAACTTCTAGATGAAGTGGGTCAAGACGAGCCATAAGTGAGTGTTGGGGACCTGTTGGCCCTAGGAAAGTGGATACCAGTTTTGATTGGAATTGTGAAGAATATAATCGCAAGGTGAGAAAGGTTGCGACAAAGAAGGAGAAGAGTAAGTCTAATAAAGGAATTCGACATGTTTTGAGGTAACAATAAATGTAAGAGTGAGTTAAGTTAGACTAATAGTCTTTTGTTGAGAATGGGGATGAATGTAACTTAGGATGTTAGCACCTTTATTTGATGTAATGAGAATTATTGGGTTAGTTAGAACAACTAGTCGACTCTTAATTAAGAATTGGTTGATGGTTAGAACAAGAATTGTAAGAAGTATATAAGGTCGACCCAAGTTGTGTGCAGGTAAGTTTGTCAGTTCGAAGTCACAAAGAGTAATTTTGTAGTTCGAGGATTAGAGAATCAAGAAGCAAGAGAGAAAGTGGTTATGTATATCCATAAGTTGTGTGTGGAGAACCCTCATAACTAGGGTATCCTTAGATGCTTATGATCTTTCACGACTCTAATTGGAGATAGAGCTTGATAGAAAGATTATCTCGAGTAGAGGTCGACAGAAAGAAGAAAGAAGACATGATAGCATGATAAAGACAAAGAAAAATCATTCATTGTAAAGAAGATTTTGAGAGAAGTCTGCAAGTTGTTTACACAGACCAAAACCGTTCCAAATATTTCTCATGCCAGATGAAGAGCGCTTGTATGGTTTTTCTCGTATGGATTTCCACGTTAAATATGTTTCTTTGATGTCTGTATATTTTATATATGAATATTTGTGATTGTGTTACAACTTATATTAATGATAAATATTGTGGAATGTCGACGACAATGGTGCTTTAAATCTGTATATGTTATATGTTGTGAATGTATCGACTGATCGATCTACTTTCTTGTTATGTATGAATTAATGGTAATACATCCTTCTATTTTGGTCGAGTGTCTTGTTAATATTTCCACGAATAAATACCATTCTATAAACACAGAAACATGGTTCTGGAAGTCCCCA
The DNA here is from genome assembly GCA_001517045.1 of Pseudotsuga menziesii. Classification (NCBI taxonomy): domain Eukaryota; kingdom Viridiplantae; phylum Streptophyta; class Pinopsida; order Pinales; family Pinaceae; genus Pseudotsuga; species Pseudotsuga menziesii. The sequence goes on along the minus strand of LPNX010878138.1, from coordinate 83,562 downwards.
TAGGTATCTCGTGTGAGACCTCACTTGCGCCGCAGGTGTTGCCGATGGAGTTACACTCCGTCGGGACGATATCTTGGGATTTGTTGGACGGGTAGGGAAATCTAAACCTGGGTTAGTGGAATCGATGCCAATACATGCATTTCTCTCTTCTATATATTTTCACCCCATCTACTCTTGGAACCTTCTCACATGTAAAGTGCACTAATTAATTGTGCTTGTAACTACTAACTAAAGAAAAGATCATAAATAGATTAATTGAACTACTAAATATGAAATGACATCCAAACTAGTAATGAATTGATGATGGTGCATGCTTATTCCCCCCTCCCCCCCGCCCTCTCTCTTCCCCCCATCCATAAATTACCTTGACCCCTCAATAATTTTGGATGGATCTACTAAAGGAGGGAATACTATTATTATTGTTATTAAAGCCATTGTATGGATTGTTGTGTGGAATCATTTTTGGATTACTTTCTTCGCATGCATCCATATATTATATGCTTGTTGTTGTCATTAATGGTGCTTTGTCAGACACTTTAATAGCTACTACAAATACAACATACTTGGATGCGGGCTTGAATGGTCGCTTTTATGATAGCCATTACACCACAATACTTCAGTGTGTAAGAAAGGTTTCAATCAACTTTATGAAATAACTTAACATCTTAAATATTTTCCCAAAATAGAGACATGGAGATATTTTTCAATTCTTTGTAGGAATTAGCCAAGTGAACCTAATTGTAGTAGTAAACAATAATTGCATACCAAATATTAGTGCAAGTTCGAAGCTCGACAACCAAAGCTTAAGGAATTAGACATCCATTTTTTTTCCTTTTTTTCCGCCATCAAGATAACCATTTTCCACAATTTCTATTGGTGATGCTTGGAAGGAAAAGTGCCTAACAAGTTGGATCCAAGACAACCATTTGTGATATATTGGGGAGATTTACTGTAGCATTAGCCTTGGTCCATTTAATTTTGGACCCATACATTATGGAAAAAAATTAGACTATCCAAAGTATTATCCTTCAATTCATTCTCCTCAAGGATGGTGATGAAGGTGTCATTAGTGAAGTGACCATTAACAAGTTGCCTATCTTTAGATTCACAGAAATGAATCAAAGAGGAATCACCTTAATTAACCATTTTCTAAATTTGCGAACAATCATATCCTAGAGCTTCAATTTCCATCATTAGGCATGTTTTTTCTTCTACATATTTTATTCTATTTTATGATCTCTTATTTTATGTGTGTTATGATGATGTATAATTTGAATTTTCTCCACTATACATAAAAATAATTTATCTTGAATTGATTGAGTAGTTATTAATGCACATCACTTTTTATTTTATACTTTTTATTATTAATTTTCTTGAAAATAAATCCATGAGAAACTCTTAGGCACATCCTACATTCCAAGGAAGGAACCTAGTGTAAAGTAGGTGGTGTATATTCATTGCTTAACCATGTGAACATAGAACAAAAGGCCTACTCAATGTGCCTAATTACAAACAATGTCTTGGCAATAATGGCATTGAATGATTGACCTAACCCTTGGGGCTAGTGCACATACACTTTTATAATGTTAGGCTTTGGTTTATATAGTTTCAAACACATGTGTCTACATAATACTATTTCCTGTAATTTTCATTGTTGCATAATTGTTTTTTGTTAGGGAATCGTACCATTATAGATTGACTTGACTTATATAAAACTTCAGGCACTAGGTGACTGTTATTCAATGTTTTCTTGATTTAATCATTGGACGCTCGCAAGAAGTTGGTTCCACTTTTTAGTGCCACTTAAGAAATCAGAAACGCACTTTCGAAGTGCAAATCAAGAACGCATATGCATTATTGATGGTACGTTCGGAATAACCCAAGCCCAAACACAAGGCTAAGGTTCGTAAAAAAGTATCGCGTATGCGATATATCGCATATGCTATATTTATCATTTACAAAATGCATATGCGATATATTGCAAGTGTGATATATCGCATATGCACGTTGTAAATGTTAAATATCGCATATGCGATATTCAACATTTAAAAAACCACATCAATACCAAAACACACAAGAAGCCTATGTATTGCATTTGTTTCCAATTCCTCCTCGATGGGAAACCCATTTCTTGACAAACTAACATTTGTAACTTTCTACATGTATTTTCACATAGGTTTTTTATCAAGTAGAAACAACCAAACGAAAATCCTAGTTCAAGTTTCATTTATTTCTTTTTCTATCACACCATCTCTATTTGGCTATATGTGTGACTACACCATGAAAATGCCAAAATTGAAGTGAGTATTCCTTCATCGGTCATTTAAAAAGGAGTCACACATCCTCGCAAAAAGCTTAAGTTGCGTAGCGTCACCTGAATATTCTTCATCTTCTATTATTACAAGAAGCATAACCTACAATAAATGGCCAACACGAAAGGCCCTAGTTCATGTTTCAAATCTTAATTTTTCTGTCACACCACTTGTATTTCTCTGCACATGTGATTACTTCAACGACATGCTAATGAAAGTGGAGAGGGTATTCCTTCATCCATTACATAAAAAGGACTCCCATAGCCTCACAAAAATTTCAAGGTGTGGATTGTCACTCAAACATCCATGTTCTATTTGTGTTCTTAACACCACTCTTAATGGAAATCTCTAGTAATTTAAGTAAGTTGCTTAAGGAAATAATTATTATTTCATGCTATCTTGGAATCAACAAAGATTGAAGCCTCCACAAAGCTTTTCTCTAAATATATTGCATCCTCTACTTGTTATCAACAATATGACTACTTAGTTTTCTTATTTCCTCCTATAAATTTTTGTCAAGTTCATTTGTTGTTACCCGTCTCTCATAAATTTTCACTGAAATTTTAGTAACCTCCTTCTCATCTTTATTCAAGTTCATTCTTGTTGGATAACATTATTTTAGGCATATCTTGTTTGTATTCCCATACTAAATTAATCCTTCAATTGGTTTGGATGGCCTTTACTATGGCTCCAAAACCATGTTTGTAAATGCTTAGAACAATAACAATATGTTTACACCAACATAATGAGAAAAATAACCATTCTAGTTGCATGCTTCACATTACCAAAAATATTTTATAGACTACATAAAGTGACTTACAATCTACTAAAGTGACTTATAGACTACTAAATTTTAATTCTTTTATTTAATTATTTAGGTAGGAAGAAGGATGGGGCATATGTGATATTTCACATTTACAATATCGCATATGTTATATATATCGCAAGTGTGATATATCACATATGTGATATATTGCATATGCGATATTGAAAAGTAAAAAAAGAAATAAAACAGAGGCCGCAGGCCCCTCAAATATCATTTGCACAGGATCGGGACACCGAAAAACCGCATGGGCAAAATAGCGCAGAGGCGATTTGCATTTTAGCTTTTGGAGGTTGAGTTTGAGGTGGATTGGCTCCAATGGCAGGTAAATGCTCTTATCCATTTCAGTTAGTCTTCAATTCTTTATTTTTTTCCATAATTTCATAGTTTTTATAATTATTTTAAACAAATTTGATAAAAAAAATTGAATGAAATCAAAGAATGTTTAAGTAAAATAACTTGTATTTTTTTGTTTAAATCTTAAGAGACAACAGAAATGAACAAAACAATGTGGAAAACCCACCCTCTAATAACCCACAACCTAACCCACAACTTAACCCAAACCTAAACCTAGAGGGGGAACAAGATCGAAACTCACAGATTATTGTGCATTTGGCGTCATTGAGGTGCCTTAGCTCATCTATTAGAGGGGGGGATCATTTGAGATAGTCTTTAGTCAATGCATTGGACACAATAACAAACACAATTGTTGAATTCCAAGGAGCTCTGTACAACATTAGCTAGTATAGAGAATCCAGGAGGCAATACTACTCCGATGGATTGGGTTATAAAGACATCAAAGCCCTTAAAATTACAAAAGACTAATTATTTTCATTATTTCGAGACCCTAGCACCGGATTGGTTCCACCCACCAGTCGACCACACATTTCCATAGACTGGTGCATTGAACCAAATATAAACGCCAATTGGATGGATCGTTGGTATATGGTATTCGATGAAGACCCTCATGGGAATAGGGACATCCCATTTTATTTCCTTAGGAATTTGTATGTAGAATTCATCCTAGGGAAACATGTTAACTACTTCGATCTCTTATGCTTCCAGGGTGTTGGTCATGGGATGCCCCAAGACAGGGAAGGTGCCAAGATGGATCTTAACCGTGTGCCACGCCCTCCACGCACACCAAAACCCCCTCAACTATATCCTCCTGTAGGTCCTGTGATTAAGAATACACAGGAGGCATTATTTGACTTGGCAGATACATTACTTCAGCATGGGACTGATGTCCAAGGAAATGTGGACCAAGGGGCTGGAACTTCTAAGGTGGGCCCATCTACAGATCACACAGGAGATGCAGAGCATTTAGAGCGTCATGTTACTACACACCCTTGCACATTGTGTGGAGTCATATGCTATGGCCCTGCTCCAGACTTCCGAGACGATGGATTACTTCGCTTTGTAAGTAAAACTCATTATTTTCATATTATATTTTGTTTCATATCAAAATTTTCAATTGTTTCGCAATTTATTTCTATTTGATTATCTAACAAATTATGTGAACAAATATACAGCTGGTGTCCCATGGCACACCACAGTCACATAGTCCACCAATCAATGCTGAGAACATTGATGTGGCTGTCAATATTGCATATGGGTTTGGTTCTTCACCAATAGGGGTAAGAACTATACTTGTTAATATGTCAACTTTATTTACATATTTATAGTATAGATTGTAACATTCAATACATCCTAAGTTTGATACAACATGTTTTATGCAGGGTGATTAGGATGAGTATATTGTATCTCATCATATTCCCTCTCATGTAGAGGTAGATTCCTAGACACAGGTATTATTTGAAATATGCTTTTAATTATGTTTCGCTTTCTTTGGAAAAATCATTTTACTTGTATCACTTTGACATATGTTACTTTATGCAGGAACCTATTGTGACAGTGGTGCTTGAAGAGCACCAAAGCGAGGTTGTTGTCAACCCACCTCTTCCCCCCAGCCAAGTATGTATGTTTCGCTTTCTTTGGTAACATCATTTTTTATCCATGTAATATATATGTCTCTGATTCACTATTTTATCTGAAATTGACATATATGTTACTTTATGCAGGCCCCTAGTGAGGCACTGGTGCGTGAAGAGCACCAAATTGGTGGCCCACCTTTGACGAGCCAACAAGGATGTTTATGTATCGCTTTCTTTGTATGTTTGTGTATCGCTTTCTCTGATTTGGTGCTTGAAGAGATCCAAGTTGGTGACCCACCTCTTCCCCCCCAAGGTACATGTATATTTGTTGACATTGGCATATATATATATATATATATATATATATTATGCAACTTGGTAGTGAGCAAGTGGTGTTTGACAAGCACCCAATCAGGGTCGCTGTTAGTGGTGCACTAGGACCCACCATTACTTACTTACGTACAGTAAATAAAAATGTTATTTTGGTTTTGGAATTTGAACAAATGTACATATAATTTTTAAAGGTTGGTAAATTAACTTACAAAATTTGGTTTTTCTGCAATCTCCACTGCTGCGACCTATCCCTCTTGTTCAACGATGGGGATCACTAGTGAGCAGTCAGAAAAGAAAGCTAGACTTCTCTGAAGGCACTAGCAGTGGAAACCAAAGGGGGGATACCTAGAATAAATGTATAGGGGGCATACATAGATGTAACTTTTTTTTCATATGTACACATAGATGTACTTTTTGATCCACTATTTTGTATTATGTCCATGTGGCATGACAATTTTTGTAACATTATTTCTATACATATATAATATAAAGCAAGGTTCAAATTTATACATATATAGTTGACTTGATCTTGGAACATGATATGTGTGGTTCACCTATGTGATATAATGATATATGTGGTTCACGTGTGTGCTAACTTATGAATTTCCAATACTTAAAGGAAGAATTTACGACTCATTAACTTTTTAACATTATGGCTATCCTCAACTTTTTAACATCATAACCATACCATACACTAACTAAATTACATACACTAACAATCATAACACTATGTCATGCATGGATGTGTAATATATACCATATCATACCCTACAATACCCTATGATACTAACATCATACAATTCTGACATACAATAACATACCCTACAATACCCTATGACACTAGCATCATACCATACTAACATACAATAACATACCATAACATAACATACTTTAACATCATACCATACTAACATACCATACCATTGTAATATACTGTCACATGCACCAATTTTGTAAAAAAATATATAATCATATTTGATTTTATTTCAAGACAATATGTTAAATTTTATGCTAAGTTGTAAATGATGACTTAACAGAGTCAAGGGTGTGAATGTAATTCTGAATATTTTAATTATAAATAAATAAAAGTGGAGACAACAACTTGGGAGAGCTGTTAAAATGAGTGTTACTGGTCAAGTTGGTGGAGGAGATAGGGTGGAGAGAAAATAGACAAGTGGCAGCATCCTCAAACACTTATAATGTTGCAGGTGGAAACCTCCCTTCATTTGGGGTCATGATCCCCCAAGAAAGTGAGATCAGAGCAGATGCATCAATTAATGACAACTAACCCAAAAAAGACCTAGGAAATCTTAATAAAAATACCCATTGAAGAGAGCTGAGGATGCTCATTCCTAGAGGAGAACCATTCAGGTGAATGTACTTCAGAGGATTTCATTGGGAAGGGAATTTGTGGAATGTGTTTGAGGGGTTAACTGTAAAAAGTGATATAGCACAGCTTTTCAGCTGAAGGATCTCACTGTTGAGTGCAGAGTTAGTACTAAGTCATTGGCCTAGTATTGTGTTGCTTGGTCCACCAGTTCTCAACCAAGGAGACCAGGAACAGGCTCGAGGGTCCTGATAAATTGTTGTCTGAGCACTCTCTAGGAGTTGGTAGGGAGGAACGACCTCCCAATGCTGTTGTTGTCCAGCTTAAAACAGGTTCTATAGTCTTTTATTTTCTGTGTTTTAAAGTTTTTATGAGAAATTGAATGATTAGGGAGTGCTTATATGTTTTGTAGTGATCTGTTAAAGCTTGTAATCTTTTAGTTATTTGAAATGTTGAACCTGTATTTAATGAAAAATAATCCTACCTGTGTTTTTCCACGTCTGGAATGGACCAGACTATACTCTAGCACATGCAGTATAGTTTAAAATAGATGAAGGATAGGAAAGAAATATGAAATGAATAGAGTTATTTATGTTTTTCAGAGTATTGGAATCATTTTATTCTGTAGATAGTTGTTTTCTGAAAAGAATATTAAACTGCCTAGTTAAGTTTATTGTTTAAACCAGACTATGGTAATAAAAATGCTGGAAAATAAATAGCCATAACATTTTACTGATAGCAATGTGTTCAAGTAGATAAGTTATTCTTTTACACAGTACTTTCTTTTACAAACAATACTTCTAACCTGAAATAGAGGAAATAGAAACATCTCAGATATAATGCTTATTTATTTATGTTAAGTAAGGGTTAAAGTATGATTCTGTTAGTTTAGATCTTTTACTAATATTAATAGCTAACTTAACTTGCAACTATTCGAACCCTAAGTAGGGTTTGGTAACCTAATTAAACTCTAAAGACAAACTAATTCAAGATAAGGAATATCTTAATAAAGAACCTATTTAGCTCTCAAAGTATTCTTTTATCTAGAATCAAAACAACTAAGATACATTAGTAACCTATGCTTTAAGTATTATTAACAAGGAACTGTCCTTTAACTTTTGCAGACAAATTATATATGTAAAGGAGTAATGAGAAGGTTGAAAATCCTCATTTCATTTTTAGCAAGCTTACAGAAATAATCCTATTGAATAAACTAAACTATTATAGACTAGTCTTCGTCTTTATTAATAAAGTGTATGTGCAAATACAAACTTAAGAAAATATAGTAATTCACAGATAATATTATTAACATAAATAATATCGTTATAAATAAAAAAGAAATTCTTTTAAGAAACTGGAGGAATCTTTAAAGAAAGAAACAAAGATTATTTCCTTAAACCCTAACCTAGAATTCCTTGAGCTACTAAAATAATCTTAAATTCTTTTGACAGTAATCAAACTTAATAAAATAACAATACAGAAAATATCTTTTTACAAGTTAAATAGGGTTAAAACCCTAGCTCATAATTCTGAGATGAAATTACTCGATTTTCTTTAAAATATACAAAACCATTACAGTAGTAACCCAAGATAAGCAGTAAACTTAGTTCTTTGTATATAACCATTAAAAGAACAATTTAAATTCATTTACACAGAGATAAAACACAAAAACATAAAGGAGAATGAAATTAACTTACAGACAGACTTTCTTAAGATATTTACATTATAATAACAAGGCTGAAGGCCGAATGGAAGTCAACACTTTACCAATGTACAAAAGAAACTCAGCAAAAAGACGAATACCCATATCTTGTATGGAGTATGGATAGTATTAACAAATTTTAAAAAACTGTAAGTTCAACCCTAATACGAGAGGAGGGCTTCACAAGTTACAACTTAAAGCCGAAGTTACCTTGCAAACAACAAGGGTTTAAATCAAAATAAAATGTATAAAAACAAAGGACAGCAACCCAATACCGGGTGCAACACAGTTGAGACCTTCTCCAACCGCAACAGTCTGCACAAGCATGGGAAACCATATTCGAAATCGGAGCTTACCGTGAATGTTTTGTGGAGCCTTTTAATTAGCACAATGACCAACCTTGGAGACGAGCCAACCTACATTATGAGAACCAAATTTATTTAAAATTAGAAACCCTTATGCAAAATAGAACAATAAATAGTAATAGTTCTTAATTATTTTTTTTGCTCACCTTAACTGGAAATGAAAACGATGGAGCCCCAGACGAACAGTAACACCACGACCAACGCAAAAAGGAGCCAAACCCTCATTCTCATTGAGGATGGAGACGACGGGACTCTGGTGTTTTTTACAACTATCAGCAAAGGTGGGGGTATGCCTAAGCAAAGGCAGCGAAGAAGTCAATTAGCATGGAGTTGGACTGTTACCAGCATACAAGCAGGAAAACTAAAACCCTATGAGGAAGGAGCTTTGCAATAACACACAGTAAGCTCAAGCTTTCACCAATGACATACTACGATAGAAGGATAGAAAAAGACGACACAGGCGGATGGTAAATTGATGAGCAAGGAGGGCAGTGAACTCTGAACAAAAGAAAGAAATTGCAGTGAAGGAGAACCTTAGAACCCAACTCAAGGGAGCAAGACACGACAAACACCAGCGGGGAAGTCTCTGCAACTCACGGCCGCCATGGGAGCTTGCAGAGTAGCCCACAGGGCCAACACAATTGTTAGAAATCAAATAAGCCAAGGGTTAGGGTTGGTGACTATATAAGCAACCAGTGCATGGCCAAGAAACTTCCACGTGGCCGCATCAATATAACCATGCAGTGGGTCGACTTTCCATAGTCACCTGCGTTTTATATCAATCATTTAATCACCCAATGATTTCATCAAATAGCATATGATCTCTATAGTCTGCATGGGATTCACATATTATGATAATTGTTTAACGTTAAACATTTAGCTCATCATTGACATGGGTTTGCAACGTTATTATAACGTTGACTTCATACATAACATAAACCTTAGCTTCGTAACCCAAAAGAAATACATTATACAATTCATTAATAACCAATGTTATGAGATATCGATAGTAAAAATCTAGTGAGGATTATGTTTCCTTTTACGTAGTAATTTATACTAATGAGTATCATGGGGAGACATTACAAAATTATATTAACACTATCATTAGTTATATGCATAGTGTATATGGCAGTATTAACTCTTTTTGAATAAATTACAAACCATTCAAGCTTATAGTAATATCGTCATTGTGAAATAGGGTGTAGTAACTAAGTTGTTACCTATAGTATTTTAAGATAGATTATGAAATCTTTGACTTATAAACAGTTTAATGATTAGTGTAGGAATAACTATCTATTAGTTCCAGTTCCTTTCATGGTGTTGTAAATGATTACACAGCTTTCAACTTGAGTAATTTGCATAATGTGATTTGGGTAAAATCATAAGTATTATGCAAATGTAACACTAATAAAATCTTTTATATCAATAAACAAATAGTTTATGCACATTTCTAAATATTAGCAACTAGCAAAGTTTTGATAGCAAACTATGTAATGGCAAAGTAAAATATAAGAACTTTTTTCCTATGAACTGTTTTACTTAATACAGATCCATGAGATCTTATCTTAGAAGTTGTGACAGTTTCTCATTACTTGGAGTATAGTTTTACATTCTTACCAAATTACTAAGGTTAACATAAGATGAAAATATTGGCTCGATAAGAAAACACATCAACCCTGGAAGTTGTTTTTAAATAGAACCTAATACAAGAAATGTAATATAGAATTGCTAGGGTATACATTTTTTGAAAATAAATAATATCAAACAGATAAAATAAACTGCTCAGAACCAAAGGAAGCAGTACTGCCGCTACATACTCTACAGGAAGAAATACAATCATCTAAACTTCGTTTACTATAGCAACAGAAGAAAACAAATTGTGTTACCTTACGGAAGTAGGTTGGATTACAACAGCTTATAATCTAAGCTTATTTATTGCAAATAGAAATATTACAGGATGCTTTATGAATTTAAAGATGATACTCGGTCATTTATACCTGTAAACCTGTAAGAACAAATAATCCATCTACGTTAGCATAAATGATAAGTAAGCCCCGGAATTCAAAGTCAAATTCCACCTATTGTCATAAATAGAACTCATCAGTAAACCAAATATAGAATTAATGCGCAAGATAAATTTAAGATTGTGTTAATAAGAAAACTATTGAGTTAACATAATTGAGTTTATGCAAATTAATCTATTAGTTGTTTTTCTTTTTTCTAACCGTTAACTGTTAATAAACTGCAGTCTCAACATTTTATGTTATTTCAAAATTTTAAATTTTTGTGAAAATTTGCAGTTTTGACATGTGGTATCAGAGCACAAGGTTCAAACACTAGGCCTTGATGAAGCCGAACTAGCTTTCATGAAACAATAAATTAATTATTATGCTGACATATTTTATTTTAAATGTTATAAAACAGAGAATTGTTTTCTGAAGTTTAACAGGAAGGTATGGAAAGGCTGGAAGAGTATGCAGAGGAGGAGTCTCCAGTTACTGAAACATGAAATCTACCAAGAGATCCTATACCAGAGGAGTTAACTACAAATTCCTCAGAATGTTTACAAACTATAAAGGACCTAAAAACTGAAATGGAGTCTGTAAAGTGAGAAAATGAAAGGATTCTGAGAGCTCAAGAAGAGCTTAATCAGATCCTAACTGAGAAGTTTCAAATTGAAAGTAGGGGTAGAAGAACTGAATTAGAAGATACCATTAATCAACGTAAATCTAAAAAGATGAAACATACTAAAACTGAAAGTAGTTCATCTTCTGAAGTGTTTGGTGAACAACGAAACTATCATACTAACAGTGACAGTAGTGATAAAAATCAGTATACTAAAAAGAGGAAATACAAACCTTATGAGGAGATTTCCGAAGAATTCAAAAAGATAAAACCACCAACCTTTAATGGAGAGACTGAGAAGGGGGATGAAGTTGAATCCTGGTTATATGGGATGAAGAAGTACTTCCAAATATATAACTATTCTAACCAGTTAAAGGATAGAATGGCTATATATAACCTCTCAAGAAAGGCTGACATTTGGTGGTAGGACTTGAAAAGAGTTAAGGGAATAAAAGAGAAAAATGTAAACTGGAATACCTTTAAAAGGTATTTCAAAAATAAATTCATGTCTGAATAGTATTATGAGGAGAGAGCCAAAGAGTTTTATGAGCTGAAGTTAGGATCAATGACAATGAAGGATTTGAACAACAATTTCTTAAGTCTACTTAGGTACGTACCATACCTTGTAGATGAGAAACCAAAGGTACAACGATTACTTAGCTGTCTACCTTATCATATTAAAGATAGAATTGAATATGATAACCCAAATACCTTGGAGGAAGCTATGAGAAAAGCTAAGTTCTGTTTTGAGCAGAATCAGAAGAAAGAAAGCTTGGCCAACTGGAAGGCTAAGAAAAATAATAACCAGTTTGAACAAAAGAAGAAGGATTTTGTGCCTAATAGAAATTCTAAGAATAATAAGGCCAAAAACTATCCTAATAACAAGAAATTCCAAGGAAATAGGAACAATACACCCAATAACCAGAACAATCCTAAAGGTAAGGAATTTGCAAATAATCAGGGAAATTTTACCAAGAATTTTGAGCGCAAAGAGCCTATCAAGTGCTGGGAGTGTAATGGCCCACGCTATGCTTCAGTTTGTCCAAACCGAAAGAAGACTGTTAGCAATATTCATACCATACAGGAGGAGATGACCGTTGGGGAACTGACAAGGAGCATGCCTAGAATCAACGCAGCCTTGGAGAACCGACAAGCTAAATATCAGACTTCCAAGGTGGAAGTAGAAGGTATGATAAATCAGACCCCTGTAACTATTTTGATTGATCCAAGAGCTAGTCTCAGTTATATTGCACCTCAAATAGTAGAAAAATGTAAATTATTTGTTGAAAAATTTGAGAATTCATGGTTAGTTCAGTTAGCCACTGGTGCTAAAAGAAAAGTAACTTGTTTTGTTAAAGAATGTGCAATAGTTATGGATGAATTTGAAATTGTTGTTAAACTTAATTTTTTTCCTCTTGGTTCTTATGATTTGCTAATTGGTATGGATTGGTTAGAACAACATAGAGTAATTCTAAACTGTTATGATAAAACTTTCACATGCTTAAACAGTGATGAAAAACCAGTAAGTGTTAAAGGAATACCTAGAAAAACCACCATAAGGCAAATTTATGGCCTACAACTTAAGAGAGCTGTTAGAAAGGGATGTAAAGCTTATGCAGTAACAATTACTGATGAGAAAAGTATAATTAAAATAGATAAGTTAAAAGTGGAAGACATACCAGTCTTAAAAGAATATGTTGATGTATTCCCAGAAGAAATTTTGAGATTACCTCCGAAAAGGGAATTGGATTTCACCATTGAACTGGTACCGGGTGTAGTACCTAGCTCAAAGGCCCCTTATCGAATGAACATACTCGAAATTAATGAATTAAAATCTCAATTAAAAGAATTAATTGATAAAAAGTATATTCGACCAAGTGTGTCTCCCTGGGGGGCACCTGTCATCTTCGTCAAGAAGAAGGATATAACTATGCGACTTTGCATAGATTACCACCAGTTAAATAAGATGACCATAAAAAATCGATATCCCTTACCCCGCATAGATGATCTGTTTGATCAACTACATGGAGCCACGATGTTTTCAAAAATAGATTTAAGGTCTGGATATCATCAAGTAAGGATTAAAGATGAAGACATCTTTAAGACAACTTTCAGAACTAGATATGGTCATTATGAATTTGTCGTAATGACATTCGGGCTTACTAATGCCCTAGTTGTTTTCTTGTGTTTAATGAACAACGTCATGCATAAGTATTTAGATAAGTTTGTGGTCGTTTTTATCGACGACATTCTATTCTATTCAAAAACTGAAGAAGAACATAAAAAACATCTAAAAATTGTTTTGCAAGAGTTGCGAGAACATCAACTCTTCACAAAGTTTAGTAAATGTGATTTCTTCAAGGATAAGATTCAATATTTAGGTCACGTAGTGACCAAGGAAGGAATTTCCGTAGATCCTGAAAAGATAAGGGCAATCAAATATTGGCCGGTTCTTAAGGATGCGACGGATGTTCGATCTTTTATGGGCATTACCGGTTACTACCAGAGGTTCATTGAAGGTTTTTCGAGGATAGCAAATCCAATAACTTCCTTGCAGAAGAAGGGAAAGAAGTTTGACTGGAATAAAAAATGTGAAGAAAGCTTTAAAAAGTTAAAAACTTTATTAACCATCACACCTATTTTAAGAATAGCATGTCCTAATAAAGAATTTGTAGTGTGCACTGACACCTGTAATGATGGCTTAGGTGGTGTTCTGACTCAAGAAGGGCATGTTATTTCCTATGAATCTATAAAGTTAAAAGTTCATGAAAATAATTATGCAACATATGATCTGGAATTAGCAGCTGTAATACATGCCTTAAAGATGTGGCCACATCACCTAATTGGCAGAAAATTTGTTTTAATGACTGACAATAAAGGATTGAAGTATATTTTAGATCAGCCAAATTTAAATGCCAAACAAGCTAGGTGGTTAGCTTTCTTAAGCGGTATGATTTTGAAATTCAACATATAAAAGGTAAAAAAAATAAAGTTGCTGATGCATTTAGTAGGAATGCAAGGCTGAATTTTGCAGCAGCTATTAGCACCTATGTTTCAAACTTGGATGAACAGCTTAAAGAAGGAATGGAACAAGATGAAATTTACCAGAATTTGCAAGCTAAAGCTAAAGAAAACCCAACAAAAAACTTAATTAAAGGTTACAGTTTAAATGAAAAATATTTTTTACTGTATAAAGATAGGATGTATGTACCTAACGTACCTAAAGTTAAGCTTTTAATTCTGGATGAAATTCATAAAACACCATATTCAGGTCATCCAGGTTATCAAAAGACTATAACTATGTTAAGAAAAGAGTATTTCTGGACATATATTAAAACTAAAGTAGCATAATATACTGCTAGGTGTTTTGAATGTCAACAAGTAAAAACTGAACATCAACACCCAGCTGGTTTACTTCAGTCATTACCCATTCCTAGCTGGAAATGGGAGACAATTAGTCTATATTTTATTACTGAGCTGCGTAAAAATCAAAATCAGAATGATTCTATCATGGTAGTAGTTGATAAGTTGAGCAAAGCAACTCACTTTATACCTCTTAAAACCACTTATAAAGCTGCAAACATAGCTGATATTTTTCTAAAACAGATTTTTCGATTACATGGAGTACCAAAAGTCATAATCTCAGATAAAGATCCTAAGTTTACAGGAAACTTTTGGAAGTCTTTGTTTAAAGGATTAAACACCACATTAAATTTTAGTACTTATTTCCATCCTCAAACAAATAGACAAACTGAAAGGGTAAACCAAGTATTAGAAGATCTATTAAGAATGTATGTGAAAGACCAACCTGGTAAATGGGAGGACTATTTACATCTGGTAGAATTTGCTTATAATAATAATTATCAGACATTCGTCAGATTTAGTCCTTTTGAAATTTTATATGGACGGAAATCTAATACTCCTATCTCTTGGAGTAATCCAATAGATATATAGGTATTAGGTCCGAAACTGCTAAAATAAATGGAAGAAATTGTAAAACAAGTGCAGGAAAATCTGAAAGTGGCACAGGATCGGTAGAAAAGTCAAGCAGACTTAAAAAGAACTCCGAAGGAGTTTCAGGTAGGTGAACATGTGTTCATCAAGGTAAGGCCCAAAAAGAGCTCTCAGAGATTGGGGAGTTGTGAAAAATTGGCATCTCGTTATTGTGGCCGATTTGAAATTCTGTCTAGGATTGGACAAGTAGCTTATCAATTAGCATTACCACCTAATTTAAGAGTACATAATGTTTTCACATTTTCATTTTAAAGTAATATGTTCATGATGCTACTCATGTTGTTAACTGGAATGATGTACAGGTGGAAGCAGAAGGAGATTTTTTGGTGGAATCGGACTGTATCCTCGGGAGGAGGGAGATTACACTTCGGAACTGCACCATTGGGTAGGTGAAGGTGCAATGGAAGCACCTTAGTCTAGAGGAAGCCACCTGGGAATTGGAAAGTAAAATGCGAGATGCATATCCAATTTTGTTCCAAGGAAAATTTGAGGATGAAGAATAAATAACATCGAGGACAATGTTATATTCTAAGGGGGTGTGTATGTCACATGCCCAATTTTGTAAAAAAATATATTATCATTTTTTATTTTATTTCAAGACAATATGTTAAATTTTATGCTAAGTTGTAAATGATGACTCAGCAGATTCAAGAGTGTGAATGTAATTCTGAATATTTTAATTATAAATAAATAAAAGTGGAGACAACAGCTTGGGAGAGCTGTTAAAAAGAGTGTTATTGGTCAAGATGGTGGAGGAGACTGGGTGTAGAACAAATAGACAAGTGGCAACACCCTCAAACACTTCCAATTTCGCAAGTGGCAACCTCCCTACATTTGGGTCATGATCCCCCAAGAAAGTGGGATCAGAGCAGGTGGCTCAATTAATGACAACTAACCCAAAAAAGACCTAGGCAATCTTAATAAAAATACCCATTGAAGAGAGATGAGGTTGCTCATTCCTAGAGGAGAACCATTTAGGTGAATGTACTTCATAGGATTTCATTAGGAAGGGAATTTGTGGAATGTGTTTGAGGGGTAAACTGCAGAAAGTGATCTAGTACAACTTTTCAGCTGAAGGATCTTACTACTGAGTGCAGAGTTAGTACTGAGTCATTGGACTAGTATTTTGTTGCTTGCTCCACTAGTTCTCAGCAAAGGAGACCAGGACCAGGCTCGGGGGTCCTGAGAAATCGTTGTTTGAGCACTCTTTAGGAGTTGGTAGGGAGGAATGACCTCCCAACGCTGTTGTTGTCCAGCTTAAAACAGGTTCTACAGTCTTTTATTTTATGTGTTTTAAAGTTTCTATGAGAAATTGAATGATTAGGGAGTGCTTATATGTTTTGTAGTGATCTGTTAAAGCTTGTAATCTTTTAGTTATTTGAAATGTTGAACCTATATTTGATGAAAAATAATCCTACCTATATTTTTCCATGTCTGGAATGGACCAGACTGTACTCTAGCACAGGCAGTATAGTTTAAAATAGATGAAGGATAGGAAATAAATATGAAATGAATAGAGTTATTCAGTGTTTTTCCACGGGGGCGTCACCTAGGGACCAATATGATATCACGTCCGTTCATATTGGGGGGGTTAAAATTAAAAAATTAAAAATTAATATATTAGGGGTATATTAGGGGTATTTAGGGTTTTTTTTTACAATTTAAATACCCAATATGCTGGGGTATTTTTTATTCAACATTTTCGCCCGAGCGCTTCACCAGTCCTGCCTGCTAGGTGCCGGTGCCTGCGATGCCTGTGCCTGTGAGCTCTTTGCTGGTGGTCTGAGGTCTGAGTGTGCCTGTGTCTGCGAGCTCTTTGCTGGTGGTCTGAAGCTTGAGTGTGCCTGTGCCTGCGAGCTCTTTGCTGGTGGTCTGAGGTCTGAGTGCACCTACGGTGCCTGTGCCTGTGAGCTCTTTGCTGGTGGTCTGAGGTCTGAGTGTGCATGTGCCTGCGAGCTCTTTGCTGGTGGTCTGAGGTCTGAGTGCACCTGCGGTGCCTGTGCCTGCGAGCTCTTTCCGTCGTTACATCAATGGAAGTTAGATGTGAAAATTGGATGTGAAAATTTTATTATGTGAAATGTCGTATTTGAGTATCTATCATATCATAATTCGGTTTTTGGGTTTTGCTCAAATTTCTTGTATGAATGTTTTGGTAAATTTGAACTTGCTGCTCTTGTGAAATCTCTCAATTGGGTATTTACAATTTCATAATTAGCTTCATGGGCTTTGCTCGATTTTCAAGTACGACTGTTCAGGCAGATGTGAACTTGCAGCTCTTGTGAAATGTTCCAATTGAGTATCTATAATTTCATAATTAGCTTCATGGGGTTTCCTCAATTTTCTAGCAAGAACATTAAGGTAGATTTGAAGTTGCAGCTCTTGTGAAATGTTCCTTTTGGGCATCTATCATCTCATAAATAGCTTCACGGGCTTTGCTTAGGTTTCCAGTAAGAAGGTTGAGGCATCTTTTACCTTGTAGTTCTTGTGTGGATATGCTCACTGCTAAACACGATGGCACTGTCCTGAAACTGAAGCTTTAGTTTATGGCAATATTACGACACTATCCTGAAACTGAAGCTTTAGTTTATGACAATATTACGACACTATCCTGAAACTGAAACACGGTTCTGCACTTGTGGCTCTTTAGGTCAAGATAGCATGCATTGTCTATCGATCTTTTGCTTTTTTCATTTACAGCCTACTTCAATGAGCTGTGGTATGATCATTTCCAGGTTATACATAACTGCAATAAACAAAGAGTATTTATAAATATCGGGGTTTTCTTATCATGGATCATAATCCAATGATGCGCAAGTCAACTATTTATCTGAAATTCAAACGACTTTGGTCACTGGCTTACTTTGCACCCTACATTGTAGAAGCACAGCCAATACAGCCTTCCCAAGCCATGGAATGAACATGGATATCAAACAGATGCAGTGTTAGATCAAGGCCCCAAGCCTGCTAAGCTCAAAATCAAAATCAGATACTTTGGTGAATGCGTTTTTTCTCAATTTTCATGCTTGCCCTACTTGTCGGGAAGGGAAATCTTGTGCCCACTCTTTGGCTTCATCGTGTCTCAGTCTTGACGTACTTTTACATTGTTTAGTATTGAAATATGATATATCTATGCATTTTCAAAGAAAAAGGAAAAAAAGATCGTGTTTGCTAATGACATGTTCATTCTCGTTTCTTCTACACACAAAGTTAATGTAAGTGTATCCAGGTGTGTGTGAAATGTCTCACATGATATCCCACCAGCATCACCAATTATGTATCAATCTTTGATTTTGGTATTGAATGTAAATATCGTTAAACCTCGAGAACAACTTGCAGCAAATGGAGAAGAATCTACAGCATAAAAATGAGATTCAACAGCCACAAAGAAATACACACATCAACAAAGAAGTTTCTTCTCTGGGAACAAATCATTGTCTGCCCTGCCTTTTCTTTCTCATAAAGAATGTAGAAACATAGAAACAGTGCAACCCCCTAGGAAATGGATCTACTTCTAAAACACAATATTAGTACTGTTTACACATTTTATATACCAATGAAAACTTCAGTTACACAGATATATAATTGGCAACATTCTAACAATCTCCCACTTTATTATAGAGTTGTGTGATTTGCTGTAGCTGGTTTTTCAGGATTTACCTAGATTTGCTGTAGCTGGCTTTCTTTCTT
>LPNX010878138.1:15424-58385 GCA_001517045.1 Pseudotsuga menziesii | reverse complement strand
AGTGTACATTCTTCTTCCAATTTTTTTTGTTCAAGCTAGATTGAGAACCAGGTTGTATTGGGAGCAAAAAAGTGTGTACTGGGGGTTTTCCATTGTAGACGGAGTTTGATTCTACAGGGGGTTTATGTATTTTAAATTTTTTGTCCTAGGGTTTTATGGGAAAAAGTTTAAAAACAACAAAAAAGCCTTAAATATTTGCTGAAATAGATTAGATTCAACCTCCAAATTTGTTTTGTGGGAAATTTTCTTAGGGAGCTTAGGGTGAGTTGAGAACTTGTTGAAAGAAAATTTAGCAGTGTCTAAATGAGTGAAATTACTTCCTGCAATGCTAAAATAGACTGCTGCTACAGCTTTGAATGCCCACCACACGGTGATCTGAATTTGAAAAAGATTTTCCTTTGGCCTCACTGAATGCTGGAAACCTTAGCTGTGAATGTCGAAAACACTATTTTTCTGTCTTGCAGAAGCTGTTGAAAAAATCTGAGCATAGTGGGGCTTATTTTGTAGACTGGTAATTATAAGGGGACAGACTGAGGTTTTCATCAGGATTTTGAGTCAAAATTGCTTGGCTGTGAAAACTCAGTTAGTACTTGTGGGCAAGAGTTTGTTCTGTGAGTACTTGCAAGCTAGACATGCTGGCATTGAATTTGACTATCTGGCATTTTGAAACCATTTGTTTTGAGAGGCGAGCCAGGTTTGACTCATAAGTCCCAGTCAATCTTGGTGAGTTTTGCTACTTGTTTCCAAGGGTGGGCATGCTTCCCCAGGGCAATGCTGATTGGAAATGTATGAGAAACGAAATTAAACAATCTGTAGGATAATTTGAAGGCTATGTAAATCTATCCTTTATAGCAGTCTTATAAACTCTATTTAAATTTATTATGGGATCCGGATTTGATAAAGTATATGCATGGCAGTTGGGCTTTGGGAGATGGTACTCATCTGTCTGATTATATCCTAATTTATAAACATTGAATGCACTTTCTGTTGTTACCAAATGATTATATTGGACTTCCAGTTGACTACAAAATAAATCGAAGCATGCCTGCATGAATAGTATAAGGTGGCAAATGCTGCCCTGAATGTATACTTAGTTTCAGTGCTAGTACAAGTAGCCAACTGAGAAAATAATGTGTTTTGTAAGAAATCATTCTTCTTTTTTGCATATTTTCTTTAATCATTGTATTTATTATTTTAGTCTATTGTTCAATTGCTAAAGTTGATAACAAGTTTCTGATTTTATAATTAATTGTTTGGTTGCAGGTGCCTTCATATATATTGCGGTCTGTGGCTGGAAGTTATGATAATGAGGCTGTAGCTATATTTGCTTTGATCATTACATTCTATCTATAAATCAAGGTACATCCATGTGCAAACCTTGTTCAGTGTAAATTATAGCAGAAATCTGAAAATGATGGTATTGGTATTTTGTAAATCTTAGTACCTAAGTCATGTCCATTCATGAAGATTTGCAGTCTTATAATATGTAGTTCCACTGCTGAGGAAATTGATTAGAGTCTGCAATGAAACTAATCTTATTATGGCATGAAAAATAATTTTAATATGCTGGAGTTTCCTGTTTTGTTAACGTGATCGTTATTTTGAACTTTTGCAGACATTGAACACTGGATCTCTTTTTTATGCTACTTTAAATGCCTTGGCTTACCTTTATATGGTAAGTAGGTCATTGGAATAACAAATGATATCCATGCATGATGCAATTATTGTTATTGATATTATAAAGATAATTTTAATACAGGTTCTTCTTTGTAGGTCTGTTCCTGGGGAGGTTACACTTTCATAATAAATCTTATTCCAATGCATGTTCTTCTATGTATTGTGACTAGCCAGTACTCATCTCGCCTTTACATTGCTTATTCGCCTCTGGTAAGTGCACATGCACAAATGGTGATAGTTACAGTAGCTCGACTTGGCATCCATGTATGGTCTCATTTTCTAGTCAGATGTTATTTACAATTTTTGTATACTGAAAAAGTTGTTTGGCTAACAGACCCTGCATATTTATTCATGATAGGATTGTAGATTAGATTTAGCATTCATGCAGATGTAAAATGGTTTGCAGCAGACTGATAGAGAAACATAAGCCCAAACAAATAGAGAAAAGGTAGATCATAGAAGATATCTGAAGGAATTATAACCTGGGCCACCGATGAATTATATCTCAAGAAATTTTTCATCTTAATTTCTAATTAGATTCTGGGAAACCAAAAGAAATCGGGACCAAGATTAGGGGTGTCTGCTGGAACGAATTGAAATGGAAATTGTTGCTTCTAGAATTGAGGGTTTGAAATAATAATCCATGATTGGAATCATTAAACTGAAGAACAGGTTGCAATTCTCTGCATTTAAAATCGAGCATATTGTTAATCTAAAAAGATTAATAGTATGCATTGAAGATTCCAAATCAATTTTGTTTCTGAAGCTGTACAATCTCCTAGATACCAAAATGGTGCTTGGATAAAAAATCCGTGATGGAAAGAAGCAATTATAAATGGTGTAAGTTTCATTTTTGAACCCTTGTTGGGGAAAACACAGTACTGTTTGAGATTGGTACAAATAAACCCTCTCTTATCTGTTTTGACATCATGTGATACATTTTAATTCATAATAAAGTGATTTGCCTAAGGGCGCCTATCAAGTGTTGCCCTTTCTTGTGTTTAGTTTTTTTTTCCTTAGGTAGAAATATAAAGGGGTATAAAAAATGTAAATGAAAAAATGGATACATGCAATATATAGGGAAAATAGGGGTTTTTTAAAATCGGCAAGGCATATTGGGAGGGGGTTAAAAAAAATGATTTTGGGAGGTATTTTCCAATATTTTTTGAAAATAGGGGTATTGTTTCATATGCCACGAACGAACGTGCTATGGCATGGTTTCACTAAGTGACGCCCCCGTGTGTTTTTCAGAGTATTGGAATCATTTCATTCTGTGGATAGTTGTTTTCTGAAAAGAATATTAATCTACCTAGTTAAGTTTATTGTTTAAACCAGACAATGGTGATAAAAATGCTGGAAAATAAATAGCCATAATATTTTACTAATAGCAATGTGTTCAAGTAGATAAGTTATTCTTTTACACAGTACTTTCTTTTACAAACTATACTTCTAACCTGAAATAGAGGAAATAGAAACATCTCAGATATAATGGTTATTTATTTATGTTAAGTAAGCATTGAAGTATGATTCTGTTAGTTTAGATCTTTTACTAATATTAATAGCTAACTTAACTTGCAACTATTCGAACCCTAAGTAGGGTTTGGTAACCTAATTAAAATCTAAAGACAAACTAATTCAAGATAAGGATTATCTTAATAAAGAACTAATTTAGCTGTCACAGTATTCTTTTATCTAGAATCAAAACAACTAAGATACATTAGTAACCTATGCTTTAAGTATTATTAATGAGGAACTGTCCTTTAACTTTTGCAGACAAATTATATATGTAAAGGAGTAATGAGAGGGTTTAAAATCCTCATTTCATTTTTAGCAAGCTTACAGAAATAATCCTATTGAATAAACTAAACTATTATAGACTGGTCTCAGTCTTTATTAATAAAGTGTATGTGCAAATACAAACTTAAGAAAATATAGTAATTTGTAGATAATATTATTAACATAAATAATATCGTTATAAATCAAAAATAAATTCTTTTAATAAACTGGAGGAATCTTTAAAGAAAGAAACAAAGATTATTTCCTTAAACCCTAACCTAGAATTCATTGAGCTACTAAAATAATCTTAAATTCTTTTGACAGTAATCAAACTTAATAAAATAACAATACATAAAATATCTTTTTAAAAGTTAAATAGGGTTAAAACCCTAGCTCGTAATTCTGAGCTGAAATTACTCAATTTTATTTAAAATATACAAAACCATTATAGTAGTAACCCAAGATAAGTAGTAAACTTAGTTCTTTGTATATAACCATTAAAAAAACAATTTAAATTCATTTACACAGAGATAAAACACAAAAACATAAAGGAGAACGAACTTAACTTACAGACAGACTGTGTTAAGATATTTACATTATAATAACGAGCCCGAAGGCCGAATGGAAGTCAACACTTTACCAATGTACAAAAGAAACTCAGCAAAAAGCCGAATACCCATATCTTGTATGGAGTATGGACAGTATTAACAAATTTTACAAAACTGTAAGTTCAACCCTAATACGAGAGGAGGGATTCACAAGTTACATCTTAAAGCCGAAGTCACCTTGCAAATAGCAAGGGTTTAAATCAAAATAAAATGTATAAAAATGAAGGACAACAACCCAATACTGGGTGCAACATGGCCGAGACCTTATCCAACCGCAAGAGTCTACACAAGCATGGGAAACCATATTGTAAACCAGAGCTTACCATGAACGTTTCGTGGAGCCTTTTAAACAGCACAATGACCAACCTTGGAGATGAGCCAACCTGCATTATGAGAACCAAAGTTGATTAAAATCAGAAACCCTTATGCAAAATAGAACAATAAACAGTAATAGCTCTTAATTATTGTTTTTGCTCACCTTAATTGGAAGTGAAAACTATGGAGCCCCGGACGAACAGTAACACCACGACCAACGCAAAAAGGAGCGAAACCCTCATTCTCGCTGAGGATGGAGACAATGGGACTCTGGTGTTTTTTACAACTATTAGAAGAGGTGGGGGTATGCCCGAGAAAAGGCATCAAAGAATTCAATTAGCATGGAGTCAGATTGTTACCAGCATACAAGCAAGAAAACTAAAACCCTACAACGAAGGAGCTTTGCAATCACACACAGTAAGCTCAAGCTTTCACCAATGAAAGACTACAATAGAAGGACAGAAAAAGACGACATAGATGAATGGTAAAGCCATGAGCAAGGAGGGCAGTGAACTCTAACCAAAAGAAATAAATTGCAGTGAAGGTGAACCTTAGAACTCAACTCAAGGGAGTAAGACATGACAAACACCAGCGAGGGAGTCTCTGAAACTCACGACCACCATGGGATCTTGCAGAGCAGCCCACAGGGCCAACACAATTGTTGAAAATAAAATAATCCAAGGGTTAGGGTTGGAGACTATATAAGCAACCAGTGCATGGCCAAGAAACTTCCACATGACCGCATCAATATAACCATGCAGTGGGTCGAATTTCCATAGTCACCTGCGTTTCATATCAATCATTTAATCACTCAATGATTTCATCAAATGGCATATGATATCTATAGTATGCATGGGATTCACATATTATGATAATTGTTTAATGTTAAACATTTAGCTCATCATTGGCATGGGTTTGCAACGTTATTATAACATTGACTTCATACATAACATAAACCTTAGCCTCGTAACCCAAAAGAAATACATTATACAATTCATCAATAACCAATGTTATGAGATATCGATAGTAAAAAGCTAGTGAGGATTATGTTTCCTTTTACATAGTAATTTATACTAATGAGTATCGTGGGGAGACATTACAAAATTATATTCACACTATCGTTAGTTATATGCATAGTGTATATGGGAGTATTAACTCTTTTTGAATAATTACAAACCATTCAAGCTTATAGTAATATCATCATTGTGAAATAGGGTGTAGTAACTAAGTTGTTACCTATAGTATTTTAAGTTAAATTATGAAATCTTTGACTTATAAATAGTTTAATGATTAGTGTAGGAATAACTATCTATTAGTTCTAGTTCCTTTCATGGTGGTGTAAATGATTACACAGCTTTCAACTTGAGTAATTTGCATAATGTCATTTGGGTAAAATCATAAGTATTATGCAAATGTAACACTAATAAAACCTTTTATATCGATAAACAAATAGTTTATGCACATTTTTAAATCTTAGAAACTAGAAAATTTTTGATAGCAAACAATTTAATGGAAAAGTAAAATATAAGAACTTTTTTCTATGAACTCTTTTACTTAATACAGATCCGTGAGATCTTATCTTAGAAGTTGTGATAGTTTCTCATTACTTGGAGTATATTTTTACATTCTTACCAAATTACTAAGGTTAACATAAGATGAAAAGATTGGCTCGATAAGAAAACACACCAACCCTCGAAGTTGTTCTTAAATAGAACCTAATACAAGAAATGTAATATAGAATTGCTAGGGTATGCATTTTTTGAAAATAAAGGATATCAAGAAAACAAAATAAACTACTCAGAACCAAAGGAAGCAGTACTGTCACTACATACTCTACAGGAAGAAATACAATCATCTGAACTTCGTTTACTATAGCAACAGAAGAAGACAAACTGTGTTACCTTACGGAAGTAGGTTGGATTACAGCAGCTTATAATCTAAGCTTATTAATTGCAAATAGAAATATTGCAGGATGCTTTATGAATTTAAAGACGATACTCGGTCATTTATACTAGTAAACCTGTAAGAACAAATAATCCATCTGTGTTAGCATAAATGCTAAGTAAGCCCCCGAATTCAAAGTCAGATTCCACCTATTGTCATAAATAGAAATCATCACTAAACCAAATATAGAATTAATGCGCAAGATAATTTTAAGATTGTGTTAATAAGAAAACTGTTGAGTTAACATAATTGAGTTTATGCAAATTAATCTATTAGTTGTTTCTCTTTTTTCTAACCGTTAACTGTTAATAAACTGCAGTCTTAGCATTTTATGTTATTTCAAAATTTTAAATTTTTGTGAAAATTTGGGGTTTTGACATATACCATACACTAACATCATAACACTAAGTCATGCATGCATGTGTAATATACCATATCATACCCTGCAATACCCTATGATACTAACATCATACCATACTAACACACAATAGCATACCCTACATTACCCTATGACACTAACATCATACCATACTAACATACAATAACATACCATAACATAACATACTAAAAATATGTACCATAACACTAAGTCGTGCATGCATGTGTAATATATACCATATCATACCCTACAATACCCTATGATACTAACATCATACCATACTAACATACATCATACCCTACAAACCCTAAATTGGTTGAAGTGAACCCTAGTTCCATCTCATTATTTGTCAACCCTAGTGATAGCATGCAAAGTGGTGTTCATGAAAGCCTAGTTGGTTTCCAATTTGTACATGTCCATGTGTTTCTAGTTCCCTCTCCTAACTTGCAAATTTCCCACTAAACCCTAGTTCCATCTCATACCTTGTCAACCCTAGTTGGTGCATGCAAATTGGTGTTCATGAAAGCCTAGTTGGTGCATGCAAGTATTGGTGATCATGTGTTTCTAGTTCCCTCTCCTAACTTGCACGATTGCTCACTAAACCCTAGTTCCATCTCATACCTTGGAAACCCTATTTGGAGCATGCAAATTGGTGTTCATGAAAGCCTAGTTGGTGCATGCAAGTATTGGTGATCATGTGTTTCTAGTTCCCTCTCTTAACTTGCAAATTGCTCAGTAAACCCTAGTTCCATCTCATACCTTGTCAACCCTAGTTGGTGCATGCAAATTGGTGTTCATAAAAGCCTAGTTGGTGCATGCAAATATTGGCGATCATTTGTTTCTAGTTCCCTCTCCTAACTTGCATGATTTCTCACCGAACCCTAGTTCCATCTCATACCTTGTGAACCCTAGTTGGAGCATGCAAATTGGTGTTCATGAAAGCCTAGTTGGTGCATGCAAGTATTGGTGATCATGTGTTTCTAGTTACCTCTCCTAACTTGCATGATTGCTCACTAAACCCTAGTTCCATCTCATACCTTGTCAACCCTAGTTGGAGCATGCAAATTGGTGTTCATGAAAGCCTAGTTGGTGCATGCAAGTATTGGTGATCATGTAAGCCTAGTTGGTTTCTGATTTGTACATGGAAATGTAATTAAATGTATATAACATAACATCATACACATTAGAGGAATTTTGGGGTCTAAAATGGGCCTCCTAAGGAAAATAATAAAATAATAGTTAAAATAATAAAATAATATTGATTAATTTTGGAGGAAGAAAGAAAAAAACTACTTTTTGTGTTCGTATTTTTGACATATCTCCCTGTGTGTTTACTCAAATTTTGATTGGGAGAGCTCGTTGGATGCGGAATTTGTTTTTGCATCCAACGAGTACCCACACTGCATACTTTTGACGGACCCCGCTACCCCAAAAACAAGAAATACCTAAAAAAACGTGATGATGAATCACGTCATCACGTTTTTTCATGTATTTCTTGTTTTTGGGGTTGCGAGTTATGTCAAAAGTATGCAGTGTGGTTACTCGTTGGATGTGGAATCAAATTCCGCATCCAACGAGCTCTCCCGATTGAAATTTGAGTAAAAACACAATGAGATATGTCAAAAATACGAACAAAAAAGTAGTTTTTTTTAAAGACAAATATGTCAATTCAACCATTATGGTTGATTTATTTTATTGAAATTCTATTGGTTCTTGAATTCCAACTCACAAAAACTTATTTTGGCACGTTTTCTTATAAGGCCCATTTTAGACCCCAAATTTCCTCTAATGATAACATACCATACATTTACTATACTAACATACAATAACATCATACAATACCATACATCATACATAACATATCATACATTTACCATACTAACATACAATAACATACCATAACATATAACATACTAACAATATACCATAACACCAAGTCATGCATGCTTGTGTAATATATACCATATCATAGCCTACAATACCCTATGATACTAACATCATACCATACTAACATACATCATACTCTAGAAACCCTCAATTGGTTGAAGTAAACCCTAGTTCCATCTCATTATTTGTCAACCCTAGTGATAGCATGCGAACTGGTGATCATGAAATCCTACTTGCTTTCCAATTTGTACATGGCCATGTGTTTCTAGTTCCCTCTCCTAACTTGCAAATTGCTCACTAAACCCTACTTCCATCTCATACCTTGTCAACCCTAGTTGGAGCATGCAAATTGGTGTTCATGAAAGCCTAGTTGGTGCATGAAAGTATTGGTGATCATGTGTTTCTAGTTCCCTCTCTTAACTTATAAATTGCTCACTAAACCCTAGTTCCATCTCATACCTTGTCAACCCTAGTTGGTGCATGCAAATTGGTGTTCATGAAAGCCTAGTTTGTGCATGCAAGTATTGGTGATCATGTGTTTCTAGTTCCCTCTCCTAACTTGCATGATTGCTCACCAAACCCTAGTTCCATCTCATACCTTGTGAACCCTAGTTAGAGCATGCAAATTGGTGTTCATGAAAGCCTAGTTGGTGCATGCAAGTATTGGTGATCATGTATTTCTAGTTCCCTCTCCTCACTTGCATGATTGCTCACTAAACCCTAGTTCCATCTCATACCTTGTCAACCCTAGTTGGTGCATGCAAATTGGTGTTCATGAAAGCCTAGTTGGTGCATGCAAGTATTGGTGATCATGTAAGCCTAGTTGGTTTTCGATTTGTACCTGGAAATGTAATTAAATGTATATAGCATAACATCATACAATAACATACCATACATTTACCATACTAACATACAATAACATCATACAATACCATACATCATACATAACATATCATACATTTACCATACTAACATACAATAACATACCATAACATAGCATACTAACAATATACCATAACACTAAGTCATGCATGCATGTGTAATATATACCATATCATAGCCTACAATGGGCCTATGATACTAACATCATACCATACTAACATACATCATACCCTACAAACCCTAAATTGGCTGAAGTAAACCCTAGTTCCATCTCATTATTTGTCAACCCTAGTGATAGCATGTGAACTGGTGTTCATGAAAGCCTAGTTGGTTTCCGATTTGTACATGGCCATGTGTTTCTAGTTCCCTCTCCTAACTTGCAAATTGCTCACTAAACCCTAGTTCCATCTCATACCTTGTCAACCCTAGTTGGAGCATGCAAATTGGTGTTCATGAAAGCCTAGTTGGTGCATGCAAGTATTGGTGATCATGTGTTTCTAGTTCCCTCTATTAACTTACCAATTGCTCACTAAACCCTAGTTCCATCTTATACCTTGTCAACCCTAGTTGGAATAATCAACCCATAGTTAGCTACCTTAGACATTAATTAATCCATTTTTTGTCTTATTTGCCTAGTTTCCATATTCCACCTTATGCAAGTTGTCCTCCACACATCCAAAGTCGTCAAACTTGCTAAATTTGAGTCATGGAGTGCTTGGGAAACCACTTGAAATCAAATCTGCTTTATTCCTGGCCTTCCTAGCGCATGTTTTCTTTTTCTGCTTTATTGCCTGCTTTTTTTGAGTTTTAAGGCAATTGGGAAAGTTTGACTAGGTGAAGTTAACTTGTTTTTGTCCTCATCAACCTCCACTCTTTTCTCCTAATAAAAGCATGTATGAGTTGTCCTTCCATCATCTATTATCTTACCTACTTTATTTTTCCAATTCGTGAGCTCCTAGACAGATTTGGAAACTACTTTATGCACCTATGGGGGATTTGCTTAGATTTAGTAAGCTTGATTTTGACCAAATTCGAATGGAATCCTTATGCATTCGAATCTCTCATGTAATTATTTATTGTGGCAGCCTATGACTTCACAGGGTTGGCTATTGTACACTTATTCAATACAGATTAGTGTTCTACTCCATATTCAATCTCCTTTGTGTGTAATTTGCATGTGTAATTGGCAATTATTGTGAGTGTAATTGTTCTAACACCTGGGTTTAATTTCCACATGGTATTAGAGCTTTTGTAGATCGATTTCTCTCCTTCCAATTTGTATTATAGGTTCGACATCATTGACTGGGAGCATTCCGCAGACTGAAGGGACAATTTCAGAGCTATGGATCAATCTCAGAAGATCATCTTGACTCAATTTAAATTCTTTGAATGGAAAGCAGAGATGGAGATACTGTTGAGAGCGAAAGGCCTCTACAGAGTGACTATGGCAACAGAAGAAGAGCCCAATGCAGCTATAGAGAAAATTAAATGGCACAACAGGAGGGATGAGGCCTATGGTCTCCTGTGTCTGAGCATATCCAGAAACCTCCTTTTCCATCTTGATGGATTAACATCACCAAATGAAGTATGGGAGAAGCTTGTTGAGCTTTTTGGTAAGACAGATGAGATGAGGGGACATCAAATTGAAAATGAATTGATCTCCCTAAGTCCCAATAGCTTTGAATCCCTAAAACTCTATTTTTCCAAGTTTAAAGCCCTTGTTTTGCAGCTAAAACAGTGTGGGATCGAAAAGAAGGAGGAGAAAATGGTTTTGGCCATACTCTCGAAGCTTGGCCCTGACTATTTAGTGTTTTTATTGGCCTTCCATGCCACAAAGTTGACAGCTCGGGCCTGGAAAATGCCTAGCCTTGTAGATTTCATGGAATCTCTCACACAAGAACAAGATAAATTGGTGATGATGGGCACCATCAAACCTTCCAAAGACCAAGCTCTAGTTGCTGGAGATTCAAGGGTGGATTCAAAAGGTAAGAAGAAAGCTAAGAAGCCACCTGAGCAAAAGAGAGACAAGAACAAGTCTCCAGAGGAACCCCAAGGTTCCAAGAAGAACTTCCAGAAGAAGAAGAACACAGGAGAAATGAACAAGTGCGCATATTGCAGTAAAGGCAATCATCATGAAAGCTCCCGGGTGAAGAAGCATACTGACATGCTGACCCATCTCCTGGAGAAGAATGACATCTCCCTTCTTGATAGCTCAAAGAAGAGGGAAGGAGGATCAAATTCAGAAGACAGAGAGAGAGTTCATGCATTGGTTGCTGGCACATCAAGCTCACCTAGTTTCATCATTGATTCTGGAGCTTCAAGACATATGGTTTCAACCAATGAGGCATTCACCTCACTTGACATGTTGAAAGGTCCACCAATTGTACTGGGAGATGACTCTCTCACTGAAATTTTGGGCAAAGGGAGGATTGATCTTGACCGTGGTAAGTTCAGCAATGTATTGTATGTTCTAGGCCTTGCCTCTAACCTCTGATCAGTGTATCAAATGACCCATATAGGGTCTCCAAAGAAGGTCATATTCTCCCCTGATGAAGTTGAGATCACAAAGATCTCAAGTGGTAAAGTCATTGCACAAGGAGTTGCAAATCACACTTTGAAGGTATACATGTTCTCACACTTCCTACCCTACTCAAACCCCTCTGCTCTTCTAATTCATGCTAATGAGGCAAGCAAGCTTTGGCATGAAATATTTGGCCACCTCATTGGCATGAAAGATTTGGCCACCTCAATTACAAGTATCTTTCTAATCTTAGTGAAAAATAAATGGTCATAGGGTTACCAAAGATTAAGTTTTCCAAAGGAGTCTGTTAAGGTTGCATCTTAGGAAAACACCCAAAGCATAAATTTGAGAAAGCTAGTCATGAGAGAACCTCTACACCTCTTGAGTTGATCCACAGTGATGTTTCTGGCCCATTTCCTCATATGTCAATGAGTCATGCCAAATATGCATTGACATTCATAGATGACTTTTCTAGGTATTGCTAGATTTACTTCCTGAAACACAAGTTTGAAGTTTTTGGCCTCTTCAAAGTCTTTAAGGCTTTGGTTGAAAACTAGTCTGGGAGGAAACTCAAGGTCCTCAAATCTGACAATGGTGGTGAGTATGTCAAGTCTGAGTTCATTCAATATTGTGTAGATGCAGGTATTCAGATGCAACATTCTATCCCTTACACACCACAGCAAAATGGTGTTGCTGAGAGGAAGAACATATCACTAAAAGAGATGGCAACATGCATGATGGAGGCTAAGACTTTGCCACCAAAGTTTTAGACCAAAGCTATAAACTGTGCAGCCTATATCCAGAATAGGGTGCCTCATAAATAGCTTGATGGTATGACTCTTTTCGAAGCATGGAGTGGGCACAAGCCAGATGTGACCCATTTCAGGATTTTTGGCTCAAGGGCTTGGGTTAGAATTCCAACAGAAAAGAGGAAGGCTTTGCAGCCCCAAAGCCAAGAGTGTCTATTTGTTGGGTACTATGAAGATTCAAAAGGGTACAAGCTGATCAATTTGAGCACAAACAAAGCCTTCATTGAAAGGAGTGTTCAGTTTCAAGAAGAGCCTTTAGCAGCAGTGGAAGTTGGAGAATCCTCTTCACCCCCAGAACCATTGAATGCAAGTGAAGAGATAGTTGAAGTTGCTGATTCTGATATGTCTGATAATGAAGATTTAATTGCAGATACTAACAGTCCTACAAGACCAAAATGGGTAGAAAAGACCATTCATGCAGGTGGAGAACTAGCTGGAAATCCTAATGATCCTAGAAGGACTATATCTCAGTTTGAGAGTGCTCTGTGTGTGAAAGACCCTTTGTTTGCAGAGAAATGCTATCTGATGGTTGAATCAGACCCATAGACATATGAAGATGTAGCACATGATCCAATATTGTAAACATCCATGAAATAAGAGTTCATCTCACTCCAGAAGAACAACACTTGGGAGCTAGTTGATCTTCCCCCAGGGAGGAAGCTAGTTCAGTGTAAGTGGGTTTACAAAACCAAATTTGCTGCTGATGGTTCAACTTTGAAATATAAGGCAATATTGGTAGCCAAGGGCTACTCACAGGTACATGGCATATACTACAATGATACCTTTGCACCAGTGGCAAAGATGGACTCCATCAGGCTAGCCTTAGCCGTTGCAGCTTCAAAGCAGTGGGAGGTACATCACATGGATGTGAAGTGTGCTTTCCTGAATGGAGATCTTACTGAAGAAATTTACATGCAGCATCCTCAAGGATTTGCTACTAATCCATCTCTTATGTGTAGGCTAAAGAAATCATTGTATGGGCTTAAGCAAGCCCCCAGGGCTTCGTATGCCAAGATTGATAGCTTTCTACTATCACTGAATTTTGTTCGATGCAAGTCAGATCCAAATGTCTATTTGAATCTGATTCATGGTTCATTAATGATTATTGTCTTGTATGTTGATGACCTTCTCATTACAGGAATCTCAAAGGATGAAACTACCTCCTTGAAGGATGCAATGAACCATGCATTCTCAATGATTGATTTGGGCTTATTGAGCCAATTCTTGGGGCTCGAGATTGCTCAAACCAAACATGGAATCAAAGTACATTAGTCCAAGTATGCCTTGGGTTTGCTAAACAAATTCAACATGAAGGACTGCAAGCCCAACAAGACTCCTTTCCTTTCAGGAGTTAAGCTTGAAGAAGCAGATTCTTCACCTATGGTAAATAATACCTTGTATAGGCAACTGATTGGGTGTTTGTTGTATCTTACACATAATCAACCTGTCTTTCTTATGCAGTAAGTGTGGCTTCAAGATACATGGATCAGCCTCATGAGATCCATTGGAGAGAAGCCAAAAGGATCCTTAAATTTGTTCAGGGAACAAGGACTCATGGGATCTTCTACAAAGCTAAATCTGATCTTTATTTGATTGGGTTTACTAACAGTGACTGGGCAGGTGACAACACAGATCAAAAGTTAACATCAGGATATGTGTTCATGCTTGCTGAAGGACTAATCAGCTAGTCAAGCAAAAAATAGAGTGCCATTGCACTCTCATCTACAGAAGCAGAGTACATAGGAGTTGTAAATGCAACAACTCAATGTTTATAGTTGCAGGGGTTACTTGATGAGTGTAGCTTTGAATCAGAATACTCAACTACTATCCATTGTGATAATGATAGTACCATTTGAATCTGTAATGATCCAGTTCAGAGACAGAGAACCAAACACATTGAGATCCATATGCACTACATCAGATAGCTTGTGCATGATGGCACCATTCACCTACTCTTCTGTTCATCTTCAGAACAAGTAGCAGATATCTTCACCAAAGTTTTTTGTGAAAAGACATTCAACAATCTCAAATCACTACTGAGGATTGCTGATCATGCTGTGAAGCATGAGTGATGACAATATTTTCAAATTTTGTTTTACTGTCCATGTTTAAGGGAGGATTTTTCCCACTGGGTTTTTGCCTCTTTCCTTAGTTAAATGGACATGTAGTATGTAAAGGGTGACTAAGCTTTGTTGCTAGGCCCTATAATTTTCTGATATTTTACTCATAAGTCAGGCTTAAGGGGGGGTGTTAGAATAATCAACCCATAGTTAGCTACCTTAGACATTAATTAATCCAATTGTTGTCTTATTTTCCTAGTTTCCATATTCCACCTTATGCAAGTTGTCCTCCACACATCCAAAGTGGTCAAAATTGCTAAATTTGAGTCATGGAGTGCTTGGGAAACCACTTGGAATCAAATCTACTTTATTCCTGGCCTTCTTAGTGCATGTCTGCTTTTTCTGCTTTCTTGCCTGCTTTTTCTGAGTTTTAAGGCAATTGGGAAAGTTTGACTAGGTGAAGCTAACTTGTTTTTTGTCCTCATCATCCTCCACTCTTTTCTCTTAAGAAAAGCATGTATGATTTGTCCTTCCATAATCTATTAGCTTTCCTAATTGATTTTTCCAATTTGTGAGCTCCTAGACAGATTTGAAAACTACTTTATGCACCTATGGGGGATTTGCTTAGATTTAGTAAACCTGCTTTTGACCAAATTCAAATGGCATCCTTATGCATTTGAATATCTCATGTAATTATTTATTGTGGCAGCCTATGAATTCACAGGGTTGGCTATTTTACACTTATTCAATACAGATTAGTGTTCTGCTCCATATTCAGTCTCCTTTGTGTGTAATTTGCATGTGTAATTGGAAATTTTTGTGTGTAATTTTTCTAACACTTGGGTTCAATTTCCACACATGCAAATTGGTGTTCATGAAATCCTAGTTGGTGCATGCAAGTATTGGTGATCATGTGTTTCTAGTTCCCTCTCTTAACTTGTAAATTGCTCAGTAAACTCTAGTTCCATCTTATACCTTGTCAGCCCTAGTTGGAGCATGCAAATTGGTGTTCATGAAAGCCTAGTTGGTGCATGAAAGTATTGGTGATCATGTGTTTCTAGTTCCCTGTCTTAACTTGCAAATTGCTCACTAAACCCTAGTTCCATATCATACCTTGTCAACCCCAGTTGGTGCATGCAAATTGGTGTTCATGAAATCATAGTTGGTGCATGCAAGTATTGGTGATCATGTGTTTCTAGTTCCGTCTCTTAACTTGCAAATTGCTCACTAAACCCTAGTTCCATCGCATACCTTGTCAACCCTAGTTGGTGCATGCAAATTGGTGTTCATGAAAGCCTAGTTGGTGCATGCAAGTATTGGTGATCATGTAAGCCTATTTGGTTTCTGATTTGTACATGGGAATGTAATTAAATGTATATTAAACTAAAAACATCAAGAAATGTAAATTTCAACAACTCGAGAGCTTGTTATTTTCTTAACTCTATTTGGTGGTTTCTAAAGACACCATTCTTGGAGCCTCCAATGTGGCGTAGATGGTCTTTATATCCTAGGCACACGAAAGGATAGACATTAGTAACATCATAAGAAAGAAAAGAGAACCCAATGAAAATGTGCAAACATGATTTATAGATAACTCACCCGAGGTTGTACGATCGTGTTTATAGTGTCCAGTGTCATCTGAATAATATTATGTCTATGAATGGTATCTGTCAATCATAGGTTTATTACATTGGGAATAAAGTAAGGCTAAATAATTGAAATTGTGCTTCAGAATTCACTTTAAAGGTTAAATAACGCACCTGACAATGCACTCATACAAGTAGGCCATCCGGATCATCTCTGGTGTCGATGGTGTCCATCA
The DNA here is from genome assembly GCA_001517045.1 of Pseudotsuga menziesii. NCBI lineage: Eukaryota > Viridiplantae > Streptophyta > Pinopsida > Pinales > Pinaceae > Pseudotsuga > Pseudotsuga menziesii. The sequence goes on along the minus strand of LPNX010878138.1, from coordinate 41,705 downwards.
ATATTTCGTGCTCTATATGAGGTAGAAAGTATCATACATGTGACCTATTTTCTTGACCAAGTGTACGCAGCTTGATGTTTATACCAACTACTAGGTTGGTGAAGTGGTATACAATAGCTCCTGGTCTATAATCCTGATATACATACCCACCCTTCCTTTTCTGTTGTGCTGCAAATGTCAAGTACTCCCCTTTTATAACCATCGATCTGGTTGGGAATTCAATATTTTCATCATCTGTAACGGGTTCTATAATGGTTTGTTTCCCCTCTAAGAAACGTGCCAACCAATAGTCAGAACCCCCTTCATTATTTTTTGGGGTAACCATTGCATATATCTGACCTGTGAAAGGAAATAAGTCGAGTTAACAATACATTTTGTAAATAAGGTCTTGCATTTCTAATTTCTACATAAATTAAATTCTGCATGGGTCTAGTAAACAATACATAAATGCATTTTCTTATTTAGGTACTACTCATGTACCTGCTTGTATGAGATCCGATATGTGATCATAGTCTGTAGAAATATGTGTCTGATCATCTTCCAAATGGTTTATTTCATTAACCCCCATTGACATTGGTGCCAAGTGTCACTCGATCCCATGTATCAATGGTATCCGTATCCTCACAATCATCCCATTCATCGATGCTACAGGAACTGCAAAAGCAAGCCTTCAATCTTGTCCAAATTTGTAGGGCCAAGTTGTCTGAGCTTCTAATTGAATGAATCTGTCGAGTTCCATGCACTGTGTTCACCTGATGTGTTTGTGATCAGTCCACATTTGTCACCTCCCAGAATATTCTTCGCACTAAGTGTTTCCTTGTTGCTTGTTCTCCCATGACAGATGCACACCATTGGACTATAGATGCAGTGTCTCGAAGGCAAGCACCTGTAAACTTCATCTCTTCCCTTCGAAGGGCAGTTTTAATGCATGCACCAGCACCATCGTGCTCTCCTTTTCCATGACTAGTTTCAAAGTAGTTCCATACATGTGGCACCTTGTATTTTATGTGCAACAAACACAACCATTCAAATACACATGCATTCTTGAACTGTCCAGCACAACCATCTGACCAAATGAAATGACGATAAAATGGTATATCCATAGCTATCACGTGATCATAGAATAATTTAAAGCAATGTTGCATGTAATGGATGTCATGGGTATGATCGTCACTTATGTAGAAGTGACTTTCTTTTAGTATCACACGTTTCTCTTCATTGCTATCTTGCCCATGTCGATACATGATATGCACCATTATGCTCACCTACTCTGAGTGATACTAATTGACTTTGAATTTCATTTTGTGGTTGTAGGGTGTAATTTTCTGCAAAGTCAACCACTGATATTATTGTTCCGAGAGGGAATGTGTCCCGACATATTCTGAATTGCTCATCTTGCCAACGTGCCATATCGACATGTTGGATGTACTGTTGGATCTTTCCACGAAACTCTGGAATAAAATCACATACTCGCACTTGGTACATGAATATTAATATGTCAATAAACCACATAAAAAATGTGCACATGAATATTAATTTGTCAATATTCAACAATTTACTTGTGAAGTCACCAATTTAATCTTCCTGCTTTATTTCCCATCATTTAACTGATAGTTCTGCTTCTCGACAATTGCATTCCCGAATGCTTGATCTTCACTTTCATGGATGCAATCAGACCATAATGATAGCTTACCACAATTGTTGCAAGAACCATCTACACATTGTTTTAAGTAATGTGTCTGCCCATCTTGCCTCGGACACATTATGCTATGGATGAAATCTCTGGATGACATTGGCGGTACTGTACTTGAGCATTTCTGCACATGGTTAGGATGCAAAAAACGACGTATATGTGCAAATGTATGGTAATATAGGTCAAACTCTATGTGGTATCTACACAACAAGTGTTCCAGATGGTATTGATTCTAACATACCAAGGCTTGCATTTTTCAAAAGATCTTTTCCTGATCCTTAACTCTACGTGGGCAACTTTAAACATCTCGAACAGTTGAGTTTGTGTCATGTCAAGATAATGTTTAACATGAGGTTCAATGTTTCTAGAACCCCTACAATGTTTTAACACATCCTTCGTTTTAGAAGAAGGCCTAGTGTTATCATGCCAAAACGTTTGCACTAGGCCCTTCGCTGCTTCGACTAACTTCATGTCTTTGCGGGACAACCTACCGCTAAATGCCCATAATGTTTCCATTTGTCCCTCTACATCAAGGTTTTCTCTTCTTACTGAATATTTTTTAAGTGTCTTTGGATGTAAAGGCACAATTTGTGATGTGCATTTAAGTAAACGACGTTGTCTTGTGGATCTACATACAATTGATTCGGCCAATACACGACGAGCCACATTATAGTCTTGTGAACGATTTTTTTTACCAATCGATGTGAATGCAGCAGCAAGAGATTTAACGATGTGATTATTTGATTCGATATTCTTCATTGTTGTTATGCCTAAATTTCTTCTAACAGTTGCCATATTTCTAGATTTAAGCAAAGCTAAAAACAATTGGCATTTACCGGCTTCGGATTTGTTATCAAAATATTGTTTCATTATTTGAGAAGAATGACGAAGGATAGTGCGTTTAGCCACCTTACCTTCCATGGAAGTCAATCCGCTCTCGTCCACTTGTATTCGTTTAGGAGTTCTCTTTCGTTTTGATGCAAAATTTGTTGCCGTTTGAAATGATGGAGTGACGTTTACATCCACTACAGGCTCACAACTTTGATTAGGAGATTGAACCATCGAAGGTGGTTGTTGCTGAGTCACATTTGCATCAGGAGTAACATAATTATTGAACTGTTCACAAGATTGTCCATTTACTAATGGATCAATAATATCAACTTCTGTATAACCAGCTTCCTTTAATGTTGCATTATCTTCCTTAGCCTCTACTTTAGGTATCTATTGAGAGGGAATGGGAACTACTTGCTCATGTAATGAATGCCGACGATTTCTTGAATCTTCCCTCTTTTTTTGTTTTTTATTTTCTACTTCTTCCGGTGTAAGAACCTTCCTTGGTGACTTTCGTCCTCTATTACGTACATTCCCCATTGAAATCCACCCAAACCTATACAAAAATATGGAATTATGTAAGTAATGTTAAAAAATTGCATGTTGAACAGTTCTCTGTGCGTGGGTTCAGACGAATTATGTCTTTTGATACAGTAAACTTGGCCCACAGGACGCCACTCAACATTTTGTATAAAACACATATCGCATATGCGATATAACGCACCTCCGATATATCGCATATGCAATATTGATTTCCATCTTTTTAATAAATGGGCAGGTTTTTTACATGTTCTCCAAAACGCATATGTGATTTAGTGCATATGAGATATATCGCATATGCGATTTAGTGCTCACTGAATATATGCAATTTACATTTATCTATGCTTATGAAGATGATGATGAACAATGATGGTGATGATGAGGAGGATGATGACTATGATAATGATGATAAGGATGAGGGTGATGATGAGGAGGAGGAGGAGGAGGATGAGGATTATTATGGTGATGATGATGATGAGGAGGATGGTGATGATGATGAGGATGAGGGTGTTGATGATGGTGAGGATGAGGGTGATGAATAATGATGATGAGGATGAGAATGATGATGATTATGATGATGATGAGGATGAGGGTGATGATGATGACCATGATGACCATGATGAGGGTGATGATGATGATGATGAGGATGAGGGTGATGATGATGATGAGGATGAGGGTGACGATGAAGATGATGATGAACAATGATGGTGATGATGAGGAGGATGATGACTATGATGATGATGATGAGGATGAGGGTGATGATTATGATGATGATGATGAGGAGGAGGATGAGGATGGTGATGATGATGAGGATGATGGCGACGATGAACATGATGATGAACAATGATGGTGATGAGGAGGTGGATGATGACTATGATGATGATGATGAGGATGAGGGTGATGATGATGATGATGATGATGATGATGAACATGATGAGGATGATGAGGATGAAGGTGATGATGATGATGATGAGGAGGAGGATGAGGATTATGATGATGATGATGATGATGATGATGATGATGAGGATGGTGATGATGATGAGGATGAGGGTGTCAATGAAGATGATGATGATGGTGAGGATGAGGGTGATGAACAATGATGATGAGGATGATGATGATGATGATGAGGATGATGATGATGAGGATGAGGATGAGGATGAGGGTGATGATGATGATGATGATGACCATGATGGTGATGATGATGATGAGGATGAGGATGAGGATTATGATGATGATGATGAGGATGGTGATGATGATGAGGATGAGGGTATTGATGAAGATGATGATGATGGTGAGGATGAGGGTGATGATGATGATGATGAGGATGATGAGGATGATGATGATGATTATGATGATGATGATGATGACCATGATGATGATGATGAGGATGAGGGTGATGAGGAGGAGGAGGAGGATGAGGGTGTCGATGAAGATGATGATGATGGTGAGGATGAGGGTGATGAACAATGATGATGAGGATGAGGATGATGATGATGATGATGATGATGATGAGGATGAGGATGAGGATGAGGGCGATGATGACGATGATGAGGAGGATGAGGGTGACAATGAAGATGATGATGAACAATGATGGTGATGAGGAGGAGGAGGATGACTATGATGATGATGAGGAGGATGAGGGTGATGATGATGATGATGAGGATGAGGATGATGATGATGATGATGATGATGATGATGACCATGATGATGAGGATGAGGATGAGGGTGATGAGGAGGAGGAGGAGGTTGATGATGATGATGAGGTTGACAATGATGATGATGAGGATGAGGATGAGGATGATGATGGTGATGATGATGATGCTGATGATGACCATGATGAAGCTGATGAGGATGAGGGCAATGATGATGATGATGAGGATGAGGATGATGATGATGAGGAGGAGGATGAGGATGAGGGTGATGATGATGATGATGATGATGATGACCATGATGATGCTGATCAGGATGAGGGTGATGATGATGATGATGATGAGGATGAGGATGATGATGATGATGAGGATGAGAGTGATGATGACGATGATGACCATGATGATGATGATGAAGATGAGGGTGACGATGAAGATGATGATGAACAATGATGGCGATGATGAGGAGGATGATGACTATGATGATGATGATGAGGATGAAGGTGATGATGACTATGATGAGGATGATGACGACGACGACAATGATGATGATGATGACCATGACGATGATGATGAGGATGAGGGTGATGATGAGGAGGAGGAGGATGAGGGTGATGACGATGATTATGATGAGGATGAGGGTGACAATGAAGATGATGATGAACAATGATGGTGATGATGAGGAGGAGGATGATGATGATGTTGATGATGATGATGGTGATGATGAAGATGATTGTGAACAATGATGGTGATGATGAGGAGGATGATGATGATGAGGATGAGGATGATGATGATTATGATGATGATGATGATGACCATGATGATGATGATGAGGATGAGGGTGATGATGATGATGATGACCATGATAATGATGATGAGGATGAAGGTGATGGTGATGATGAGGAAGATGAGGGTGATGACGATGATGAGGTTGACGACGATGATGATGAGGGTGATGATGATGATGAAGATGATGATGACCATGATGATGCTGATGAGGATGAGGGTGATGACCATGGTGATGATGAGGATGAGGATGAGCATGATGATGATGATGATGAGGATGAGGATGAGGATGAGGGTGATGATGATGATGAAGATGATGATGATCATGATGATGCTGATGAGGATGAGGGTGATGACCATGGTGATGATGAGGATGAGGATGAGCATGATGATGATGATGATGATGATGATGATGATGATGATGATGATGACCATGATGATGCTGATGAGGATGAGGGTGATGATGAGGATGAGGATGAGGATGAGGGTGATGATGAGGATGAGGATGAGGGTGACGATGAAGATGATGACGAACAATGATGGTGATGATGAGGAGGATGATGACTATGATGATGATGGTGAGGATGAGGGCGATGATGATGATGATGATGATGATGATGACCATGATGATGATGATGATGATGACCATGATGATGATGACGACGATGAGGGTGATGATGATGATGATGATGATGAGGATGAGAGTGATGATGATGAACAATGATGGTGATGATGAGGAGGATGATGATGAGGGTGATGATGATGAGGATGAGGATGAGGGTGCCGATGATGATGATGAGGATGAGGGTGATGAAGAAGATGATGATGAACAATGATGGTGATGAGGAGGAGGATGATGAGGATGAGGGTGATGATGAGGATGAGGGTGATGATGATCATGATTATTATGAGGATGAGGATGATGATGATGATGATGACCATGATGATGATGATGAGGATGAGGGTGATGAGGAGGAGGAGGCGGATGAGGGTGATGATGATGATGATGAGGATGAGGATGGTGATGATGATGAGGATGAGGGTGAGAAACAATGATGTTGAGGATGATGATGAGGAGGAGGAGGAGGAGGATGAGGGTGATGATGATGATGATGATGATGACCATGATGATGATGATGAGGATGAGGGTGATGATGAAGATGATGAGGACGATGGTGATGATGATGATGAGGATGAGGGTGACGATGAAGATGATGATGAACAATGATGGTGATGATGAGGAGGATGATGACTATGATGATGATGATGATGATGATGATGAGGGTGATGATGATGATGATGATGATGAGGATGAGGATGATGATGATTATGATGCAAATGATGATGATGATGAGGAGGAGGAGGAGGAGGATGAGGGTGATGATGACGACGATGATGATGACGATGGTGATGATGATGAGGATGAGGGTGATGATGAAGATGATGATGAACAATGATGGTGATGATGAGGAGGAGGAGGAGGAGGAGGAGGAGAAGGATGAGGATGATGATGATGATGATGAGGATGGTGATGATGATGACGATGATGACAATGAGGATGATGATGATGATGATGATGACGACGATGAACAATGATGATGATGAGGAGGAGGAGGAGGAGGATGACTATGATGATGATGATGAGGATGAGGGTGATTATGATGATGATGATGATGATGATGAGGGTGAGGGTGATGAACAATGATGCATTAGGAAAAATCAAAATTAGTTAAGAAAAAATGCATATGTGTTATAGTTTTATCATATCGCATATGCGATATGAATAAGCTATAACGCATATGTGTTATATCGCATATGCAATATGAATAAGCTATAACGCATATGCGATATAGATTATTCATATCGCATATGCGTTATATCGCATATGCATTATAGATTATTTATATCGCATATGCGATATGAATAAGCTATAACACATATGCGTTATTTTGAAATTAAAATAATTGGTGGGAATAAGGTTTGGCATTAGGTTCGGAAATAACTTCGAACTATCGAACCTATTGGCTAGGACAAATAAACCAGGGATATTGCTTGTCTTTTAGAACTCTATCAATATGCTCAGTTTAGATGGCGTGTTTTGCTATGACATACACAATATTTTTTTATGAAAATATAGGATATTATAGAGTATGATCTTACGATTTTGAATATGTAATTTTTTCCTTCAAAACTATGTTTTATTTATTTATAATTATTTTTCTAAATGACACACGTCAGTTTTAAAAAATACATACATCGATTGTTTGTTATATAACTTTTGATTTCCATCACCATTTCCCAATAAAACTATATGGTGCACTAGACGAGATCAAGCTCTATGATCTTATATTTAGAAATTAAGGATTTCATTAATTTTTTCCCCTAAAGTGTTGCACCAGCACATAAGGTTTTAATTTCAAGCTTTTGTGACTTCAATAATTACTAATAGAAAAAATAATCCATGAAAAAATCTGAATAAATAGTGTTGCACTAGGCCTATATGTCCTTTATATGTCTGCAATATTTTATCCCAAATTGACATCATTTACCTCATATATTGCTGCACCTGCACAAACATATATGTTAAGATGTGCTGAAAATTTGAAAACCCACTTTCACGGAAACTAATTTTATAATCATTTACACACATTTTCTCTACATAAATGCTATATATTATGAAATCTGATTCAATTTCCTATCTTTTCTCTTTTTACTTCATCTTCAAATAAGTTAGGGAAGTACCCCTAATTGTCAGCTAAAGTCAGAGTTTTCCGTTTATTCTAGTATTATGTGGCATCTAAAGTGTCTTTAAAGGAGTCCATGATTGTGCATCAGCCCCATTTAGATATGAACTTTATTCAACTACATAAATCAATATGTCTTAACATGTCACAATCACACATATTACTAGAAATAAACAACATAAGCACAATGCATGAAATCTCTCCTTCAAATTAGCTTTTTATTAAATGCTCAAAGCATAGACACCTAAAAATGATCCTTTTCTACCTACTAATAAAGAAAAATGACAAAATAATCTCAGAAGATAGGTTGTCTAGTGCATATGCATGCTTGTATGACCTATACAACCAGTCCATATGGCTGCATGGATCTATTTTTATACTGTACAAAACTGCGTACGACTATATAAAATCATTGTTGTTGTCGTATTCTTCAACTTGCAATAATTGTAGATCGATATTCTCACTACTTCATTTTTTTTCACTCTTACTCAACCTCTTTTTTGTCTTCGGACAAAGTCATTTTTTTAAAGAATGAATTTGTCATCACCCTCTAAATTTCCTACTTTTATACTTTAGTTAAAGATCCAACCTAAACCATCATCTTATTGGGAGATATATAGTTGAGATTAGCTTAAATCGCTAATGCATTAAAATCCCACTTTATCAGACTCAACATGTAACAACTCCAAAATTCCCATTTTTTTAATATTAATAAATGAAGATGATAACTCATTAAAATGGCTCCTCCTACAATGCAATCATGTCCATTTCCTTAACCATCTCCTTGTACACGTTTTTGGACACCCCTACTGGCACATTTCATGTATCTGGGATTTCATAATCTTCCTGGAAATGTAAATTTACATTAAACAATTTTTCTATTGATATGAAAAATAAATATAGTAGAAATAATAATTAAAGGAATGTCGCTTTGTAGTAGTTATACATACATATTCTACATAAACATGTTTAGTAATATTGTTGGTTGTGGAGCCTGATCTTCTTGATTTAGAGATGTTATTGTTCAACCGTGTTTGTACCTAAGTTTTACTATACACTCGTCCCAAAAAGAGGGTGCATGGAGACATCATCCCCCCATGGGGGTCCAGGGGCCATCGAGCCCATGACGGGGGTTCGAGGGAGAAGAACCCGAAAGAAATTTTTGGTATGTTTATTGGACAACAGTTTACAGGCCCATGGTATTGGATGATCCGTGGTATTTTTCCATAGTAATTACCCTATAAAAGGAAAGCATTGTAATATGGATGTGTATTGTATTGTAACATTGTAAAATTATCTATGTGATTGTGTGAGAGAGATTGTGAGAGAGTGAAGAGGAAGTGCAGCGGGCGTGCTACAAGTTGTATCCCTTTATTTTGCTGGACCGTATAGTAATAAAAGATTGACAATTTCTATGTGGGCATATCCCATCTTGGGTGAACCACGTTATATTGGTCTCTCTCTTATAATGTGTTTAATATTTGCATCTTGTTCAATTGTTATTTCTCTATGATCCTATTTTCTAACAATTTGTATCAAAGCCAAAATGTCTATTTGGATGGTAAACTCGTAGGAAATAAGGGTTCCTGGTTCGAGTGGGAGCAATGGAAGAAGAAGGAAAGTTTAGGGTTAAGAAATTTAATGACCAAAACTAATGGAGATAAATGTAGATTATTTATATCATTATTAAAATCTAGGTCTATGACTGTTCTTAGGAGAAACTTAAGGATAAAGATGATAAACAATTTTGAACCAAGTTTTCATATTGTTAGAAGTTTAGTAGATGCATTTAGTACTATTGGAAATAAATCTCCTTCAAGGGATCACAATGCAGCTTGTCATGTATTGTCACAATCAACAGTGAACAAAAGTACCAGGGCCTTTCGACTTCTTAAGCCTACATCCAAACTTGTAGGATTGGATGTCAAAACACTATGTAGGTATCGTTATATATTATAACAACTTTACTCTAGTCAAACATATGTTTGGGCCTTCATTGGTAGGTTTCTACGCTCCGATTTGAAGCTCATTGATGTGGTAAAGGGACTGGTGCAGGAGTTTTGGTGTGACAATAGTAGACCTTCATCCAACCAAAAAGTTGTACTAAAATTGACAAGGGGTTCAAGGGATCGTGAGTCCCACATTAAGCATTTTCTTGACATGACACAAACATAATTATATGAGAGATTTAGGCATGAACATAATGAACTTAACTTCGGCCAAAGATCCTTTGAGAAATTCAAACCATGGTATGCTAAAATAAACACAACTCGTAACACACGTTGTTGTTGATATCACATTGAGTACAGTTATTATTATGACACATTTATACATATATTGTGTGTATTGCATAACACTCTTGTGTAGGAATTATCAACTACATTGCCACCGACGTCATCTAAAGACTTTATTCATAGCATTTTGTGTAGAAGGATAGAAGTTTGCACATTTTATCAAAGTCCTTGCGTAGATGGGACATGCCCAAGGTGTAGTGGAATGTCATTTTTGGACAAATTCACACATGTGACCGATGAGCATGAACTTGGGAGACATGAGGTGAACTTGCAGTCATTCAAATATGTCACGTATTATATCGGTGGAGGGAATGAAAGAAAACAAATATAATTGGTCACCTCTCAGATTAGTAATGAGTTCCTGAATAGTATTTTTTTCTTCAGGTATTGATACTTCATATATGTAACAACCTATTGATCTATACATATTTATTGTTGATCTACCAGGTACTAGTTTTCAACTTCATGGAGGAATTCTTTGAAAAGACACAACAGTATGTAAAGCATATACATGTGGTTCATTGGCAAGATGAGTAGTTTAGAACATGCAAGGATACATTTCCTATTGGAACTATATTATCAGTGGTTGATTTTGTGGAAAACTACACTCTTCAACTACAGAACGATATTTCGAGTCAATATTATCACTCAGACCATGTCAGCATAATGGTCCATATCACCTATAGACATAGGGCATATAGTATTGAAGAGAAAAGGGTTATATTGAAGGAGTATTACTTTTACATAAGTGATGATAGGTGTCATGACTTGGATTTTGTACAACACAACTTTCAATTGTTCTATAATGACATGAAGGATAACAATATACATATGGAACAACATTGGATTTGGTCTAATGGTTGTGCAGGGAAATTCAAAAATGCTCGTTTCTTCCAATGGTTGTGTATTCTCCACAAGAGGCACAAGGTGCCACATATTTGGAACTATTTTGAGACCAGACATGGGAAATGGGAACATGATGGAGCAGGTGCATGCATCAAGACTGCATTATGTAGGAAAGAAATGAAATTCACAACTATTTCACTCATCCAAGATGCAAATACCATTGTTGAATGGTGTTATTCAGTAATGGGGCAGGGAGGCAGAAGGCAAGAAGACCAATCATCTCAAAAATCACATGTACATAGATATTTTTGGGAGGTGGTCAATGTATATTGATCACACCTATATGAGTGCAAGACTGTCTAAGGAACTCGTGCATCCCATTAAGTTAGAATGTCAGACAATGCTATAGTTGAAATGTGGACAAGGAAACTCTCTTGTTTTTGTTATCCATGTAATAGTAGTGAATGGGACAACTGTGAATCCATAGATTGGGTTGACAACTGGGATCGTGTATCACTCCCCATTGGTCGACAAATAACTGCAGAATTATCCTAGTTGGAGGAGGACCAATTGAGTATTTCACCTGACTATGACCATATATAAGATCTCGTACAACTAGGTTCGACTATTATGTTGATAACTTTAAAATGTTTGAGGACTAGTTGTGTTTAGTTAGCTGACTCCTAGGTCTACACTTTATTTTATGTAGGGTACATAAATGCAGTGGTTTTCTTGAGAGGAAATGAATGGCACATTGACTACTGGTTGGCACATTGCTTGGATGGGAAGCATACCCTCATTGTCTCATTAAGTGAATCCAAGGGAAATGATTTTCCAATTAGGTTGATGGTTATCGAAGGAGAACATTTGACACAGGTTTCCCACGCACAAAAGAAAAAAGGTTATGTATTTGAAGATTATAGACTAGGTAAAATTGTATACCATTGTACAAAATTAGTTATTGGCACAAACCTCCAGCTGTAAACAATGCCAAGCAAGAACTCCAGTTGGAGGAGGACCAATCAAGTATTTCACCTGACTATGACCATATATCAGATCTTGTACAACTAGGTTCAACTGTTATGTTGATAACTTTAAAATGTTTGAGGACTAGTTGTGTTTAGTTAGCTGACTCCTAGGTCTGCACTTTATTTTATGCAGGGCACATAAATGCAGTGGTTTCCCTGAGAGGAAATGAATGGAACATTGACTACTAGTTGGTACATTGATTGGATGGGAAGCATAACCTAATTGTCTCATTAAGTGACTCCAAGGGAAATGATTTTCCAATTAGGTCGATGGTTATCGAAGGAGAACATTTGACACAGTTTTCCCACACACAAAAGAAAAAGGTTATGTATTTGAAGATTATAGACTAGTGGAATGACCATAGGTAGGTAGTCAGGTATTTTGGTTTCATGGTCTCATTGATTATTTACAACTTGATAGATTATGTTATCAACCAAAAGGGCACTTCTTCGTCCAAGTATTGAAATCCAATATGTCGGGACACAAAATGACAATTAGGATGGAAGTAAGCCAAAACACTATAGATGTGTATGGATTTTTAATACATAAAATCCTTACCAGAATAATACATTTTCTTTTGGATATTAGGGATGCACACACGACTATTTTCCTTGCAACACGCATGTCATATATGACTATTTGCATTGCAACCCGCGTGTACATTGAACACGCAAGTTTCCTTTGAGAAAGGAGTGTGTCACACACTCCTTTACTATATACATACTTGCGTGTACCTTAATTCAATGACAAAAAATATATATCACGATTAGTCAAGATCAGTTGAGCCTTAATCAATAACTATCTCAACTATCTCAACCATCCTAACCTTTGAAGCCTCTCTATTTCCCCATGTATAAATAGAGGGCATGGGATGGGGCTAATCAATCAATCTTATAAAATAAAAGTTATGCTGGTTGTATGCCTTCATACCTCTTGGAACAACAGAACTCAGTGTCCTCGGTTTGCAGAGGATTCATTGTTTTAGAAGATGGGTTGTAATCTCACCATTCTCTGTTTATGAATAAAGAAAGCTCTTCTTCCAATCTTTGTATTGTTGATTTCTCATGTATGACGGATTATGAATGATTTCAATTATCTTATTATGAATATGCATTTCACTAACAATTAATATATATATGAGATATTGCTTGAAGAATTTGTGTTTTGCAGGAGAATTGGAGAAGCCCTAGAAGCTTTGAAGAATATTGAAAGAGGAGAATACCAAGCTTGGATCAATCGTCATAAACTGGGTAAGACAGGCCTCCTTCCTATTTCATTTTCTAGATAATCTGGTTGTCTGGAAGTGTCTTAGTAAGTTGGTAACCTCAGAGACCCTAGTTTATAAGGGTGCATTGTCCTGAACAACAGAACTGACGACTCTGTTAGGGAGTCCAGCTTGTTGTGGGTCCATTCTTTAGATTCCATTACTAGCCTTTGATTCTTTTGATTCTAGATGTGTTCAATTTGTTTTTTGCCTTTGATTTATAGTTTATCTTGTTCAAAGCCTTGCTGCTAATCTTTTTTATTTAAAAGAAATTAGCAGCACATGCGGGTTGTCTTCCTAGACAGTCGCGTTTTTCACTATGTAGATGCGGGTTTCCTCTTGGACAATCATGTGTCATACATGGGTTGTTTGTATAGACAGTTGAGTGTTTCATATAACGGTCTTTTGGTTTGTTAGGGTTTTCTTGTCCCTATTTTTTGGCTTTTGGATTGCTTGTGAGGTTCTATTTATGACATGACTCTGTGAGTATGAGGTCTATACGTCACATCGTATACTTGATTTTGTCAAGTTCTTGAGCCTTTGTGTTTGATTTTCTTTCATTAGTGAATGTAGGTGGTCCTCTTGCTTGGTTTTTAAGTTAAGGTGCTTGTGTTCTAGGTCAGTGATCAAGTCCTTCAATGCTTTATGCTCTATATTGCTTCCTGTAGTCTCAGTTTGTCACTCTTCTCTTTGTGGATCTAGTAAACTTTTAATTTTGTTAGTTTCTCCAAGTAGGGTTTGTTCCAGTCTTCTTCCTCTTAGTTGAACTAGGTCACTTTGGGATCCATTTTCCTCATTTCACTGCTGTATGCTTAGATTAGTCAATTTTGCTCAAGTTTGCATTTATTTGCATTCTAATTTTTGAATTTGTTTGAAAAGAAAAGACAAAAATATTTTATACTTTTGCATTAGGTTGCATTCAGTATTGCTTTTCATTATTTTTCAAATAAAAACTCAAAAAATCTTAAAAGTCTTGTAGTTTCTCATACTTAGTTTTAAGTTCATTAACTTGCATTTACAAAAAGAAAAGAAAATTTTGGCTTAGTAGTTGCAATTTGCTTTGAAAATTTACTTTTATGCATCATTTTTTGCTTTCTTTTATTGAGTCTATAACATCACATAAGTTTCACTCCATTTGCCTCTGACTAAAAACAACCTATTAAAAAGAACGATATAATTTAAAAATTATTAGTAAGTTTTCTTTTTTAGGCTCCTACACCAACTAGCTTAGGCTAGACTTGTGGATGAGGGAGTTTTACCTCTACACAAGTATTTGATTTCAGGCATAGTTGGCCAATCACTAGGTAAATCCTCCTCTATGTTGATTATATCTGGGAATCTCCTCTCAAACAATAGTTAAGCACGAGGCTGCGTGAGGACCTGGATTGAGGAGATAACCCTATGATTCCTTGTTCTAGCATAGACCAATATTTTTATGCATCTAGGAACTTCTATCAATACCACCTCTTGGGCCTCGTGCGGTGCCAGTGTTGATAGGGTTTTGGGCTTTTCTACCTTTCCCATGCGTACAAATCAGGCTTGTGACTGTCCCCCCAAAATTTCAGTATAGTGCGGTAGCCTTTAGTCTCTTTGACATCTAGGGTTCATACACAGGTATACCGGAAGGATAATTCTGGTCTACCTTGGACGAGCTTGGAAGGTAACCATGGTAGAAGGTGTGGGAGGGTAGTTGGGTGATTCCTCTGCTTGTGCCTAAGAACATCTACAGGGACACCAAGTAACCATCTATCATCTTTCTTCTGGAAGGAACATCTTATACCCGTTTGTCTGTTTGGATTTAGGAGATTTTCTAGTGAGTGTTGTGTGGTTTGTTTGTATTTAGTCGGCCTTTAGGTGTGTGAAGAGTCAATTTTTATCCGTGGAGGACCAATTACCTCTTAGAGGGTCAAGAAGGTTGCAAAAACTTCCTCCAACTTTTATAGTGGAGCCTCCACCACCCCCTCAAAGGCAAAGATTAGATACTGACGGTTCTTTCGAACCGGTAGGAGTAAGCGAAGTTCCAGGTGAACTGAAACTTAGGACCAATCAGGTTGATACAACCACAGTAGATATTGAAGACTTGCAAGCTGATGATTTTGCAAGGAACTTTAACCCCCCTCTTACTGACTTAAATGATCGCATGATCACCTAAGTTCTTCCATTCACTTCACCTGTGATCGATGTCCCTGTGAACAACATTATGGAAAGCTCTGCAGAGGGTATATGCACCGCCACTTCAGCCATGATGGATGTAGGAGTGCCACCTCCCCCGGTTGGTACTCCTAGAATAAGTGCATCTACTACACTTTTATCACCAATTAGTTGGGTGGTTCAACCACCGAAATCCTCGAATGTAGTAGGTCCTTCTAGTGGGGTTGTCACTGGGATTCCTAGTGCACCTTTTGCTTCACCCTCTTTCATGCATACTACTCAGAGTGGTCCAATTGGATCGTCTTCATTTGACCAGGGATTCCTATGGAACGGGGTGCACATTGCCCCATCTACTCCTTATGTAGGTCCTACACTTGCTTATGTGGGGATGCAGTTTGGAAATACAAACACTTATGGTCAAGGTTTCCAAACTCTGGTTTCAGCTCCATTTACGAGCTCTCCTTTCTCACTTTTTAGCAGAGGGATACCTGCTCCAGTATTTCAAACTCCAGTTTCATCTAGAGGGGGTCAAACTACTTATACTACACCACACACAAATAATCCAATGGCTTATGGGTGGAATCCTTTTCAAAGTAGTCCAACTACTTCACAATCGGTAGCTGGGGCCAACCCCACCTTTACTTTTGGGAACTAGAGGGTGGGTCCTTCTACCTCCCAAACTCATGCTTTTCAGGCTCCGGTTAGGCCTAAAATTCCATTCCTAGAAACTTTAAACTTGTCAGATTTGACTAAGTTGATGATTGACTCGGTGAAACATAGTTCCACATGGCCACCTGTTCCAACCAAGTTACCCTTGGTCATTCCCAAGTTTGAGGGAAAAACTAGTGAAGATCCAAGTGCACATATCACCACTTTCCATTTATGGTGCTCTTCCAACTCACTAAACAATGACATCGTTCGGTTGAGGCTGTTCCAAAGAAATTTGACTGGTGTTGCAACAAAGTGGTATATTGAATTGCCCTCTGTTGCATTTGACATTTTTTGGGACTTAGCTAATGTGTTTTTGAACCACTTCTAGCCTCATGTTGGGTATGATGCCGGCACATACCTCTTATCTACTTTTAGGCAAGACAAAGCCACTCACATTTTAGATCATATCCAAGAGTGGTGAAGATGAAAGAGTCTTATAAAAGCCACTATTCCCCCTAAGTTCCTGTTAGAGTGGTTCCTTAAATATTTATTGCCTTATATATCTAAGGATGTATCCACTTTAGAGGTGACTATTGAAGAAGAGGCCATTCTTGGGGACCAACAGATGGATTTGATATATGCTCAGTCTGGGATATTATATGAAATCATACCCGAGGCACCACGGTCTACCCATAGTGTTGATAAACCTAAGCCTGGACCCCATGTCGATTGTGTGGTTGGTTCGGTAAATTCTCCCAATGTAGAGTCTCTGGCCAAGCAAATCCGTGAGTTGTCTACCAAGTAGTCTACAACGGAGGTAGCAAAGGCTTCCCCCTCACCCAAAAATGCAAATTTTTTTGCACAATCTTTCGAAAAGGGAAATCAGTAGCTCAGTGGGAAAAAGAAAAAAGGGAAGAAAGGTGAGGGAAACCAAAATAAGCTTAAACCCATGAACAATGTTGATGGGGGCAAGAAGGATAAGAAGAAAGTGAAATTTCCCTGTAAGTTGTGCCAGGGAGATCAATTAACTCATCAATTCCCTCTCATTGATCAAGCTTAGAAGCTTCTCAAAACCAAACAACCGGTTGTTCTGAAGGATCTATTTCCCCAAGGACAGAATGTGGCTTTTGTTTCTAATGTCACTGGGGGCACTTTAGGTGCCCCTCTTGACCAAAATTATATCAACATGGTACGATCTAGTACCTTTCTCTAAACAAGAAATAAAAATTATGAGACGGAGGCTCCTGAGAAGGGTAAGTCTGTTGGTGAAACCTATAACCCTCTCACAATCGAGAAATATGCTGATCCAATGCCTAAAATTCCGAAAGGTATCTTTAAAAAGAAATTTCACAACCCAAACTCTAGTGCCACTTCTAACTACTCCGTGGTGGAATATTTGGCCCAAATCCCTTATGCGATGTCCACATTGGAAGTGCTTCAGATTTGTCCTGCTCGGTAGGATGCCCTTTTAGCAGCTTTAGGCAGCATGGATTCTTCAAGTTTGATGGAAAAGTTCAATCTCTCGGATGTTAAGATGCACCTACCGTATCATGTGGCCTTATCAGTAGATGTCATCCATGGTGGTAAAAACATTGGACACACAGTTTTTGATGAGGGTGCTTCCACATGTGTCATGTCTCTTTCTTGTTGGAAGGCTTTGGGTTCCTTAGAACTTGTTCCGTCAAACACCTTTCTTATTGCTTTCGATGGGGGTATTTCCACCCACATGGTATCCTACCGGATTTTGAGATTAAGTTGGTAGGGAAAGTGGTGTCTGTTGAAGTGGAGCTGATTGATGCTCCATTGGACTATAACTTGCTTCTGGGAAGAAGCTGTACTTACGCTACGTGTGTGATTGACTCGGTTGTCCTTCAAGTAGTGGTTTTTCCACATGAAGGAAAGTTGGTTATTATTGACCAACTCAATTTCGCTCAAAGGGTCTGTTTGGAAACAAATGAGTCCATGGTACCATTGGTTGATTAGGTCAAACCAATTACAGAGAGCTTGGGGGCTGGTATGTATTCATCGTTAATGGGCACATTTGATATTCCTACCCTGATAAATTATCTAGGTTCCACGAGTGTGGGTAATTCTATCGCAATGGTTGTTGGTATAACTAATCCTTGGGTCCTTTCTATCCATCATGAACCTCAGGTGCCCTTATTAGTAGTAGTGGAAGTGGCTTACTAAGCTATCATTAACACCACTGTTGATCCAGTTTCGACTCCTTCTATAGTCTTAGAGGAGTCAGAACAAGCTTATCTGCCTGTTTGGGCAGATAACTCTTTATATTTAGATGATTGATTAGACATGGTTTTTCCTTCGAATGAAGCCATTTTGGAAGCTAGGAGTGGGAGAGATAAGGTCTGCGAATATCTTCACCATAGATCCTACTTCCTTCCATAGCTGTGTAGAATTGAAAACTAGGAGTTCCAAGTGAGACTGATAGATGATGTTGATCTACCTATCAATCCCTTTCCAAGGGAGGAAATTTTTTCCAAGGGGAATATGGAAAATATTTTTGTAACCATTCCTATCAACATCTCTGCAAACCCTGATGTCGTCGAAAATGTACATATTGGTGCAAGTTGCTCTTCGGAGGAGATTGCTATCTATACTGCCTTATTTAAGGAGTTTCGCAATGTGTTTTCCTAGTCATATGAGGAGATTCCAGGCATAGATCCATTGATTGTTGAACATGAAATCCAAACCTATCTTGATGCTAAACTGGTTCGACAAAAGCTTATACCTGTTAACCCGCGTAAGGAGGCAACCGTTAAGGATGAAGTGGTAAAACTATTGAAAGCTTGTTTCATCTACCCAATTGCTTTGAAGTAATGGGTATCCAATCTTGTTCCCGTTGATAAGAAACAAGGGGCTATACACGTATGTACATATTTTCATGACTTGAATGGGGCATGTCCCAAGGACAATTACCCTACACATTTTATAGATAAAATCATTGATGCTTTTGTGAGGAGTGAAGTTTTTTCGTTTATGGATGGTTTTTATGGGTATAATAAAATCCAAATTAAGTCGAAAGACCAACATAAAATGACCTTTATTTGTTCATGGGGTACCTTCGCGTACATAAAAATTCCCTTTGGATTGAAAAATGTAGGGGCTACCTTTCAGCAGGAAATGAATTTTTCCTTCCATGACATTAATAACATTGTCGAGCCATACCTTGATGATTTTCCTACTCATTCTCGTAAGAGGATTGATAATCTAGAACATATTTGCTTGATATTTGAACGATGTAGACATTACAAAATACGCTTGAATCCCCACAAGTGTGTTTTCTGCATCGAGTCGGGATGGCTACTCGGGTTCATAGTTTCAAACAAAGGTATTCAGGTGGATCCTTTGAAAGTAGATGCCATTGTAAATCTTCCCCCTCCTCGATCTATTAGGAAACTTCAAGCCTGCAAGGAAAGTCTAATTTCCTTCGACGTTTTATCGTTAAATATACCAAGATCACTAAAGGTTTCATGCGCCTGTTAAAGCAGGACACTCCATTTGTATGGGATGAAACCACACAAATTGCTTTTGAGGTATTGAAGAAATCTTTGTTGTCGGCTCCTTTATTACGCCCGCTAGATTACTCTTGAGATTTTATATTATATCTGGCTACGTCAGAATCGACAAATGGGGTAGTATTAGTCCAGGAATATGACAAGCTCCAAGAGCATGTTGTCTATTATTTTAGTCTTGCATTGGTTGGTCCTGAACTTCGATACTCCAACGTTGAGAAGTTGGCTTTAGCAGATGTTTACATTGTGCATAGGTTACATCACTACATTCTATTGAGGACCACTACAATAGTGGCAAATGTTAATCACTTTCAGTATGTTTTATCTCGATGCATAATCGGGGGGAAATTCAATAAATGGATAGTCATTCTCTAGGACTTTGACTTGGATTTTCAATTTACCAAATCTAAAAAGTCCTTAGTTTTTGCAGAACTTATTGCAGAATTTCCAACAAAAGAGAATGTAGCGGTTGAAGAAGACTCATTCCCAGATGAGTACTTTTTTCTGATTTCAACCTTTGATCCTTGGTACAGAGATATACTTATCTATCTCCAAACTGAAGTGTCATGCAACCTTCTCGAGGGAAGAGAGGTGTAAACTGCATATGCATGCAAAAAACTACCTTATCATCGGGGATACTTTGTACCGTAGAGGGGTAGACTCTGTTTTGCGCCGGTGCCTCACCCATGAGGAGGTTGAGCACATCCTAAATGATTCCCATAGCGGAGCATGCGGTGGTCATTTATTTGGGTTAGCAATGGCCCAAAAGATTTAGTGTGTCGATTATTTCTGGCGCACAATCTTTAAATATTGTGTCAAGGTTGTGAAGCGTTGTCATCCATGTCAGCTCTACACTAGGAAAATGTGGTCACATCCTTCTCCTTTATTTCCCATCATCATGGTGGGCCCCTTCATTAAGTGGGGGGTATATTACATGATGTGCAACCTAGTTTCAGCTAGGTGGCACAAATATATCATTGTCGTTGTTGATTACTTCACCAAGTGTGCAGAGGAAATGCCTACCTTTAGGGTTGATGATGAAACTGCAATTTTTTTTTGTATTCAACTAGATTATCACTCGCTTCAGAATTCCAAAGGAGATTGTCACCGACCATGGAATTCATTTCCAGAATAGCATTATGACCGAATTGGCTACTATGCTATGGCTTAAGCAAGATCACTCGTCTTCCTTCTACCCACAAGTGAATGGTCAAGTCAAGGCAGTCAATAAGACCTTGAAGACCATTCTTAAGCGTACTATCAATGTAGCCTGGTCAAATTGGCACATTATGATATATCCTACACTTTGGGCATACCAGACCAATGTTAAAACTACCACGGGGTTTTCACTCTTTCAACTCGTTCACGGGGTGGAAGCAGTCACTCTAATTGAGTGTGAAATTCCATCACTTAAAATTGTTATTCATGTACTCCCAGACATGATTGAATTAGAAGAACGTTTGCGACATTTAGGACATCTAGATGAATGACCCAAAGACGCGTTGATGGAAAATGAAGCTCATACGAATAGGGTTAAAAACCAATATGATAAATCAGTCAAGCCTAGAATTTTCTCTGAGGGGGAGCTTGTCTTGCTCTGGGATCAGAACAAAGAACACTTGGGAGTAGGAAATTTCAAGTCCATATGGTTAGGACCCTACATTTTGTCGAAGGTCCTGAAAAAGTGGGCATATGAGTTCACCAATTTTGATGGAAACAAGCTTCCTGAGCCTGGAAATAGGCTCTACCTGAAAAAGTACTATGCCTAGGCTCAGTTCTTTTTCTTGTATTTTTATTGTATGTAATTTTATGTAATTTTTATTGGTGTTTCTTATATCGTCTGGTGATTGTTATAGATGTCAACTGAGTGATTCGTAGGTTTTGTGGATGGCACTAGTCATCATACTTGTAACCTGGCTTCAACTGCATGGGTCATTTATTCACCCTTAGGACAACTAGTTTCCTTTGGAAGCGCTTGTCTAGGTCCTGCTACCAATAATGTGGTGGAATATAGGGCTATTATTGAGTTATTATGGGATGCCCTGTCATGTGGTATCACCCAGTTGGAAGTCAGACTTGACTCTCAACTAGTAGTTTCCCAGCTCAATGGAGCTTATCAAGTGTGAAACCCTACCTTGTTACGCTAGTTTTTGCAGGTTAGATTACTTGAAAGAAATTTCGATTATATTTCATTTAATAAAATTCTACGTAATGAAAATATATTAACTGATGCATATGAAAACTATATTCTCGATTGGCACTTAACACACATTTTGTAAAATATACACAACAGATACATTTGGAACACATGTAAATAACCGGGAAATATATGTGTGTGTGTGTGTGTGTGTGTGTGTGTGTGTGTGTGTGTAAAAATATGTCCATAGATAGATTGAGTTTTGATCCCAATATCTAGTCACAACTGTGAAAATACACTAAAATATACAAAATTTGGATCACAATCCATAAATTGCCTATAGATCTAGGCATGATCACCCGCATCATCAGCCTCTTCGGTTGCTATATACACTAGAACGGCCCTGGCTACCCTCCTCATGAGGCGTATCTCGGTAGGTGGAATCCCTACAACAAATTATTGTATGATATCTGTACACTCGAGACTCTTTGGGTCATCCTGGCCAGCTTTCCCTCGATTACCCTCATCAAACCCTGTTCTTCACCTACTACAGGTTGTACATACATCCTGGGATTCCAATCAAGGTAGATAGGTCCAACATCTGCATTTTAAACATTAAAATGGATTAAAAACTCTTATACATGTGTATATAATTTTATGACAAAATACATAAAAATTTAAAAAAATCAAAATCAAAATACCTAGCTCTCCCCATATGCCTCCAGGCGGGAGGACGAGATCATTGTCTCCTCAAAAGTCTAAACCTGCATAAGGAAAGTGCTCAAGTGCTGGTAAGTGTCATCCCCACCACACATAGAAGTCATCATCATATACACCTTGGAATGACCGTTCTCCACCTTGGCGAAGGAAGACCTCTCCCCACCTGGTCAACCTAGGTTAACGGGTAGAGAAAGTTGGAAGTGGTATCGCAGGTCTGATAAAGAGCACTCTCTCAGAGAAGAATGCCACCAATATAATCGAATACCCAAAATTCTTGCAGCGTCCTCTCTTATAGTCAGAGATTTGTTTCTTCATGATTGGGATTATACCCGAGCACCAATCCAACACAGTTCCCTGTAAGCACTCCACTGCCACTCTCATTTGTGTCCGAGTGGTGAGATGTAATGACGAAGATTCTGCAACTCGTACTATAGTACTTAATACTACATGTAGTGGGAAGTTGGCGATATGAACAATTGGGATGCATGATCCATTTTTCTGACTCCTTGGCATGTAGTAGGTGTCCACATAATCTTGGACACTCATGGGGTCACCACCTTTGCTAGTACCTTCGAGGTTCATAGGCATACCCATGCGAGACAATCCCATGATGAAATATATGTCTTCTAAATCTATCTCCAAGATCTCACCTTGAAGATCAAAAGTTTCGAGATCATGATCCCAATGGCTAATCAAATATTCAAGCAAGCGGGCATTGGCCCGCATTGGAGAAGTGCAAAATAAATTTAGTAACCCACATTTCCGTAATGCATGCACAGTGGGGGCATCATAGAGGGCATCGCGATCCATATTCTCATGTTCTCACTCCCTCCATTCTAAAATCATGCCATTGAACCTACCCATTTGACCATTATTAAACATTAGAATCCATTAAATTCTTTTAGTTTTGACCATAATTTAAAAATTCCTATGTTACGCAGTACACGCGAGTTTCCTTTGGGAAGGTCATGGGTTCAACGCATGTACGCAACTGTATAAGTCACCTACCCACATGTACTCTACAACCTCCCTAGGGCAGGCCCAAAACATGAAAATTTGCATGAAAATGAAATTAAAACGGTTGGAATGCAAGAGAGGAGAAAGCTAGCTAGCCTGATACTTGCGGAATTCGAAATCGTCCATCGGTTTGTCAGTGTTGAGCAATCCAAGTTAGAGGTAAAATATTTCTAAATTTGAAAAACATGAAATGGTATGTTTTAATTCTATTTTTGAACTATATATAGAAAACAATTTCAATTTTTGGGTTTCTAGCCTATAGTTTGAAAATTATTTTTATAATTGAACTAATACCATGTCCTTTTTCCTAATGCAACAGGTTTGAAGTAGTTTAAAAGTTTTGATTCACACATATAGTGTAGGATTTGGGTCTTTCATATGCCATTATGCATCTATACCTTATCCGCTCTTAACCCTAGGATTACTTCATTAACCACAGACTATGGTGTTTAACCATTTTTACCTCGTCTACATCATTGTTTTTCCATGGATAGGGCTTTCCTTCCATGAGTACCCTAGTTTAGAATAATTTTTCGTCTTTTGGTACTCATGCCGCATGTGTCATAGGTTTAAGGGAGCCTTCTTAGCTATTTTTCATGCCAAATCGAGCCTCATTTTGGTCTCTTTTTACAAGCTATCCCTATTTCATAAGGATCCCCACCCTTATGGAGTTTATTTAGGCCTAGGTCTAAATCCTCAAAATAGACTTGACTGCCGAGTAAAATTTTTCGTTCAGCCTCATTAAGAATATGTGAATGGGCATCCACATTGGTGGTAGGTTATCGCTTTTTTCGGACCATGTGGAATAATATGAAAAATGAACACTCTCTTTTCATCAGAATTGAGAAGAGTATTCTTAGGTATAGGTTTATCGCTTTTCCATACCTAAGAGACTAAATTTACAAAAAAGGAGCACCCAATATGAGCTTATTTTTCTCTTTTTCATGCTCTGGTTCTAAACATAAAAAATATTCTGAGCGTACTTTATGTCTTTGTCATGTTCGTTAAACCCTAAAGAACAAAGGATCGATTTTATTGTTGTAATCCCCATTTATCGTAATCAAATGGATCTTTCTGAGTGATATTTCCTTCCTTCACACTCGTAAAACTAAGGCTATAAGTACTTTTGAAGTGGCGTTGGGTAGGTGGTAATTTAACATTTTTCAGACCTTCCCAACTAAGTATGAAAAAGGTGTGCCTTACTTCTTCGGAAGATAAGAGAGTTCTTTTATGGTTTTTTTAATACTTTTCCTGCCTTAGGAGACCAAATTGGATGAAAAAGCACCCCCCCTAGAGTCTTCTTCGGATTTTTCAGACTCTCAAAATATGAAAACATCAACGAGCATGTACGAGTTCGGGCTCGTAAAATCCACGAATCAGTGACTTTATCAAGCATTATTCTCTCCCCTCTTCAAGCTTGTCAAAAATGAAGAGAGACCTAAGTTGACTTTCCTGGGCTTGTTAAAATTTAATAGGAAAGATAAGGAAGAAGTGCTCTCTTTGGGTTATAAATAGTGGCAACATTTCATCCTTGAACATAGCACTCTCTGAACTTTTCGATACTCATGTTTTAGTTTACACTTTCATCTCAGCTATCACTTCAGGTCTTTACTCCTCCACTTGTCCTTTATACATGGGGAATTCGATCATGTCTCCTACATGACTGATAAGTCTAGTTGTCCTATCTACAAGTTAAAAGCTGCCTTGGGTCATCTCTGTTTCGTTCTCACTGTTCAAGGATTTATCCCTTCATCTAACTATTATCCTGATTCCATCATTATCCTATCTGAGTATTACTTGTGTCTACCTTCCCGTATCCAGTTCCTAGTCACTCTTGTGATATGTTGGGTTGCCTTCCTCATCAAATTATGGTTTCTCATTAGTACTTCCTAAAGACGAAGACCTAGAGCTTTGACGATGGTACCTTAGGATTCACTATCATCATTGGTGGATTCCTTTGCTTCAGTTGTCAGTTTCACTCATTGTCTGACATTCTGTTGAGTCCTTTCCATGTTCAATTTCAACACATCTATTCACATGGTAGGGATTTTACGTGTTCCTTTGGATTTCGATGAAGACCTTAGGTTCACACTTATAACCTAAGTTGCGCAAGATTATGTTATGATTAGTTACACAGCTTCCAGATTTTGAAGACTCATCATTGTATATTGTGGCTTTGATCCACCTTTGTAATATACGTGGTCTTGTACTCGTATCATATGATGCAATCAAATATTTTAAAGGAGCTAGTGTTCCATTATATTGAACATGGCATCCTTGGATATGATTTTGTATATGACATTGATATGTATTTGTTTTAGCATTAGAGGAAATTTCAACTCAAAATGGGCCTTTTAACTCTAATTCAAATTCCATGTCATCATGTGTTAGCTAATGAA